>VXBZ01004501.1:40393-73836 GCA_013399135.1 Heliornis fulica | reverse complement strand
TCTAAAATTATATTATATGAAATTCCCCTTAAGGAAGTTACCTGTACAGGCAGTGGAGACAGATAGGTGGTTTTGAGGCAAGTAGAGAAGTACTTTACCCACCTAACAGCCCAAACTCAGGTGCTAGCATAGTTAGGGAGCGTTTCCTTCTGTTTTCCTCCAAAGGTGCTTCTCTCCACTGAGCAGTCACCCTGGGTGCTACCTGAGGAAGTTTGGGTTGCTACGTCTGTAATGCACAGACAAAAGTTAGTAGTAGCTTTTAGGCTGGAGGCTGCCACACACAAAATGCATACCAGTGAGCTTCCTAACATCTAAATAACCCCTGTCTACTAAAGAATAATCTTTTTCCTTGAAACCACAAGATTTCCAGGTGTGTTGCATGCTTTATTGAAAGTTAATTTTATAGAAGTTCATTTAAAGTGGAAGTTTACAGTGTTTATATTTCGGATAGATCTCTAATAAAAGGCAGAAACATCCAGAAGATTAGATCTGAGCTGCAGGAAAAAAAATCTTAAGTAATTCTTTATTTACTAGCAAAGTGTGAGCAAATTGTGATGCAGCTGTAAATAATTCCCTTTGTAAACCATGATATTTAGCAATTTTTAACATAGTTGGTGAGAAGGAGAACCGAATCCCACTCTTTTCTGTTGCTTGTATTCACCATTTATCAACAACCACTGATTTTGAATGTTCTGCACTTCTCATCAACTGACAAGAAGACAGAAGTATTCATATATAGAATTTATATTTTTAATAACACAAGAGCAGGATAATTAAAGGAAAAATAGATGTCGCTGGAGGGAAGGTCAGCGGAGATGTTGGGACAGAAAATCCTTGAGGTTAGACTTATCCCACTTCCTTATACAAACAGAAGAAACATAAATCTGGCACCTGCATCCCAGAGGAGTTTGGAGGAAGCATGATACGGATGGCAGGTCAGCCAGAAGCACAGACTGAACTGTACAGGGTTCAATGGTATTAAAATGCAGAGGTCCGGGAAAAGCTACTGCTTCATCCTTAGAGAAACTGGTGAGATCTGAGGTTTAGATTCTTAACCTATGTAAATTGTGTTCATAGTTCGATGATTTGTGCCCTTAAAAATCTGCCAAATATTTGTCTTCATCAGTTGATATCCAATAATATGCTATGAGTATATGCTGTATTGAATCTCTCTTGGGCTTACCTTCCCTTAATTTGACAGAAAGTTTCTATTACCTGTCAATATAAAAAGATAAGCTGTATTTGTAAAATAAAATATGGGATATTTTTACCTGAAAAATGCCTATCTTTAAAATTTGGAAGTACACCTATACATGTGTAATACTGTGTATTTAAAATTTGCTGAAAATGTAATTTCCACATGCCTGATTATTTGTTTTCAAGTGGAAATCTACCTCTAGTTAATAGTTTGGGGTTAGAAAACCGGGCTTCAAAGGAATTTGGTATGCCTTCTTCACCTTTGAGATTCAAACACTGGAGCCAGGATTGAAAACCAAGGTATTTCAGGTGTCTGCATTTAAAAGACTTTGTTTATGTTAAGGCTTAGGTCACCTTAACAGGTATGTTTTAATGAAAACATTACCTCTCTGTGACCTTTGGGATTTGAAGGTGAAAAAGCAGTCACTGGAAAAAGGAATCCTAATTGTCATGGATGAAATCTTCAGCATTCAAGACCTTGTTTCTCATCCTTGTCAGCGACTTAGTGCAACAATAAAGTTTGCTCACTTTACAGAAGAGGGGACGAGGTGGCTTCTGATGAGTTGTCTTCCCTAGAAAACACTATTCTAAAGCATTAAAAAAATTAAGGAAAGGCTTAAAAATATTTCAAAACAGACCCTTAAAATTTGCAGGCTAAATGTTTCACCACAGAGCTGAACCTCGACCTGTGTTGCTCAAATATGGATAGCATTTGTCCTGGTATCTGGGGTTTATAGGACATTACCTAGTGATTGGTGATTCATTTTATACCCCGTTGCTCAAGGAATAATATCCAGTCATTGCAACAAAATAAGGTAGAGTCACATAGCAATATCACGCTTTCTGTGAGCATAGTAATTTATAAATTATGTCAGACATCTGGGACAGAGGTTCTTTATGTCAAATATTAAATCTATTTAGCAGTTTATTCGTAACATATTTGCAACTTCAAAAAGAAAGGAAGAAAGGAAAGAGAGCAGGGTTTTTCCTAGATTTTTTTGCATTAATGAAACTGCCAGCCCTTGTGCATTTTCAATAAGTCAATTGAAGTAAATGACTTTTTACAACCCTTATTAACTTCAGTTGTCACTGGGATGTCATCAACAAGATATTCATTGCATTTCCAACTGGATCTTTTCAGTACAATAACAACAAAATAGCTGAAATCCAAAACTTTATTTTCTTCTTGCAGGGGACGGGGAGGGTGGAAAGAATCTGTCGGTTCTCTAAATTCAGGTCAAGGCAAAGTGGGAAGAAAAAAAAAATCTAACATTTCAAAATCATCATTTTACACTAGTTTAAAAGCCTGAGTGATGAGCGAAATACATCATATTTCCACTCAGGTCTTGTGCCGTCTGAACAGAAAGATGGGTTTGGGAGCCCTTCTCTTGTTACTTATCTAAGACAAAATCCAAAACAAAACAGGACTCAGCAACACATATCTCCTGGTGTTTGAGGGAGCTGTATTGTGGGAGGTGAGCAAACAGAGACTGCATTTCTCTCTGAACCCAAGCTCACTCTGTCCAGGCATTTCCCAGATTGGAGAGGAGCCAGCCTTAGGCTGGAAGCAACACAGACCCATTAGTGCTGTTGAAAAGCATATCATGGACACCAGGGATATGTCTGCATCATCAGACTCACAGGTCCCCTGGGCAGAGCTCTGGGATAGCTCACTCCAAGGACTTCTCTCTATAAACAGTATGGGTAAGATCACACCAGCTTTGGATGACCCTTTTTCCAACATAATTTCTGCAGGTTTTCAACCTGCTAACACCACCAGACATCTTTGTGCCCTGACTTTATGGCTGTATCTTTGGGTGGCTATGACGCCTTGTCCACCATTTTGGTGTGCTGTGTCCTCACATTACTTTGAGTAGTGTGAATTCAAAATCTTCACACATGCAAAAGTCATTGTATCTGTGGACTTACAAAGTTCCTGATGGGACTCAAAGGTGATTGGGCCATATGCAGCCTAGCATGGATGTTCAAAGTCCATCTGTGAGAAGACAAATGGGAGCAATGTGTACATCATCCTTGTCCTAACCATCAGCCCAAGATAGGGATGGCTGTGTGCAGCAGGTGATCTT
The DNA here is from genome assembly GCA_013399135.1 of Heliornis fulica. Lineage (NCBI taxonomy): Eukaryota > Metazoa > Chordata > Aves > Gruiformes > Heliornithidae > Heliornis > Heliornis fulica. The sequence goes on along the minus strand of VXBZ01004501.1, from coordinate 70,552 downwards.
CACATTGTGGGTGCAGCCAGTGACAGAGTCAGTGACTGTGTCTCTCCTACACCATCCCCATGTTGCTGATCCAGTGTTCAATGCTGCCTTTCTCTGTGGTCTTGGAGATGCATGTGACAGTTTGGCATATGGCTGCTGTTCAAGCAAAGGATTACACAGTTTGCCACAGCTCCTACATATTAGGACCAGCTGAGTTCAATCATATTTTGGTGTATTCCATCTCCCGTGGTGCCTTGAACAGTCCTCTGTGTCTTTTCATCCCACCACACACTGTTACTGGCTCCAGTGATTCTCCAGTGGAAATTACTAAATCCCCTTTTTTACACTAAATACAGGGTAAATAGTAGTGCCCTACAGAGTCCTTCACTGGTACAGTCTTGAGGCCTAGAGGCATCTCCTCAGTAGATCATGGATGTGATGTCTCTGTTACTTTATTTCTGGTATACGTGTGTGGATTTACTTTGAAGCAAGAATACTTTTCAGTCCTCCTGTCTTCTGTATTTCACAGAGACCTCTTTATAAATCCACCAGAACAAAGAAACAGCAGGAAGTGCTCGCTACAGGGCTAGTTTGAAGGAAAAACTGGGATAGGAAGAAGGATGGAGTCAGGCAACAAGACCTGGTCTAATGGATACTGAGAGTGAAAGGACAAGACCAGGACAGAAAAGAATCTCCCCATACAGGTGATGCAACAGGTTGGGCTGAAAATAATTGTGCACCTGCAGCCATGGCTGTGTCCCTCTCCCAAGTCGCTGTGCATGGGAAGGTCATTTCACTTGCCTGCAGCCCCTCGATACAGCTCTGTTCTGTTTCCCCTGAATCACAGAAAGTTAGGAGTCAGAAGGGACCTCAAAATATCATCCAGTCCACCCCCCCTACCAGCGAAGGATCAACTAGATTAGATCACACAGAAACGTGGCCAGATTGGTCTTGAATGTCTCCAGAGAAGGAAACTCCACAACCTCTCTGAGCAGTCTGTTCCAGGGCTCTGTCACCCTCACAGTGAAAGAGGTTTTCCTTATGTTCACATGGAAACTCCTCTGCTCCAGGTTGGACCCATTGCCCCTTGTCCTATCACTGGCCATCACTGAGAAGAGCTTGGCTCCATCATCCTGACACTTGCCCTTTACATATTTATAAACATTAATGTCATCACCCCTCAGTCTCCTTCTCTCCAATGTAAGAGATACAGTTCCCTCAGCCTTTCCTCATAAGAAAAGTATTCCACTCCCTTAATCATCTTTGTGGTCCTGTGCTGGACTTTTTCAAGTAGATGGATAGCTATGCCCTAGCTATGACAGACCATCAAGGAGAGGAGGTGGAGTTGCTCTTTGCATGAAAGAGCAAGTAGAATGTATCTAATTTAATGAGAAATGAGTTGAGAGTCTGTGGGTGACAATTAAAGGACATGCTAGCATGGATGGTACTGTTGTGGGTGTCTATTACAGGCTGCCTGATCAATAGGAGGAAGTTGATGAGGCNAATGTAAGAGATACAGTTCCCTCACCTTTTCCTCATAAGAAAAGTATTCCACTCCCTTAATCATCTTTGTGGTCCTGTGCTGGACTTTTTCAAGTAGATGGATAGCTATGCCCTAGCTATGACAGACCATCAAGGAGAGGAGGTGGAGTTGCTCTTTGCATGAAATAGCAAGTAGAATGTATCTAATTTAATGAGAAATGAGTTGAGAGTCTGTGGGTGACAATTAAAGGACATGCTAGCATGGATGGTACTGTTGTGGGTGTCTATTACAGGCTGCCTGATCAATAGGAGGAAGTTGATGAGGCTTTCTACGGGCATCTGATAATAGCTTCTCACTCCATTAATCAACTTTTTTCCCCTGCCCTGGACTCTTTCAAGGAGTTGTATGCCCTTCTGGAACTGAGGGGCCCAGAACTGGACACAATACTCCAGGTGTGGTCTCACCAGGGCAGAGTAGAGGGGGAGAAGGACCTCTCTTGATCTACTAGCCACTCCCCTTCTAATACACCCCAGGATGCCATTGGCCTTCTTGGCCATGAGGGCACATTACTGGCTCATGGTCATCCTGCTGTCCACCTGCAGGACCCCCAGGTCCCTACACTGCTCCCTAACAGTTCAGTTGAAACCAGCTTTTGAGTAAGATCATCTTTCTGCTTCAGTTTACTGAATTCAGTTTATTAACTTTCTAAATGATTTCTTTATCCTGAATTAATGCCTCCTTCTGCCATTACCAGGAACAGGTACTCTTGTTCTTGTGTGGTTTGACTCAAGGAAAGCAAGAATCAGACTCTACACCTAGAAGGTGAGGTGAATGGAGGTAAAAAGGGGAAGAGAACAGCTCAGATGAGGTTAAGGTATGACTGCAAGACATTTAGCTTGGCAGTAGCTTCCTCAGGCATTGCTGGAAGCAGGGGGTTTAGCAGAGTTACAACTTGGCTGCTCTGGTTGGCTTTGCAATTTGGACTTTTCTTTGCACTTTCCTACAAGCACTACCTAAACAAGCTAGCTCAGAGGTATCCACACACAGGTTAGTCACACCTTGTCCTGACTGAAGTCACAAAAATGGAAAATATCTACAGCTTCTTCCTGGAAAGAGAAAAATAACCTTTCCCAGTTTATTGAGGTCAGGACACCGCTGGAAGCTTGAAGAGACAGGAAGTTTTAACTTCGAAACTTCTTTATACAAGGGAAAAGAGTTCTTTGTGTTTGGCTGGAGAACAACAAAAGTCTTTGCTTTAATAGCATTCTAATAATATGTAATATTATATGCATTTGGCTAGTAAAATGCACCACAAATTGCTTTCGTGCAGCACTCGAGACAAACATTATAAGGAAGGAAGTCCAGCGCTTGGCCAAATATGCAATTAGCTGCCACCCTGAAGCAGGATTTTAGATCAGTGTATTATCTTTTCAGGATTAAAGAGGTGGCAGTAAAAAATAGGGAGACATAATTAAAAAGAAAAAGACCTACTAGATTTAAGGGTATTTGTGGTGAAACTCTTCACACATGACACAAATTAGTGTGTTACTCAGACATAAAGAAGCAGGGAGGCGAAAAGAGAAAAGAATCTGAGCTTGCCTGAAATTTGGCTGGATCCTACAGGCAAAATTGCATGAGCAAGTCAAATGGTGGTAGTCCAGGCAGAACTGCCTCCTTCAAGTAATTTCCATGACAGTGAATTCATAAGTGCACCCATTCTCCTGGTTGCCTTTCAAGTCAATTGTAATACTCCTGGAGGCTTCAGTGGCATTTGACTTTGGTTTTCATTTGAATCCACCAGCAATTTTGCCATCAACCCTGGTGTAAACAAGATCAGGATCTAAATCACTGGGGTAGGTTTCCAGCCAATATAAATTACCTTCGTTACAAGATAGGGCTGTAGCAATTCCACTTTCAAGCTGCAACAATTTGCACCATAGAGTTATGACAACTCTGCCTTAAGGGCAGGATAAATTGCCCCATATTGCAATGGCATTTTTTTATCTCTGTAAGATCTGTCCCTTGTTTTAGAAACTCAGGTGGAACTTGCAATCATATGAATGAAACTCTTCTTGCCTTTTGGCTGAAATGAGACAGGCTTTTGTCACATCAGAGAGGATAAAATTCAACTATTGACCAAATAATAGGAGAAAAACACGTATATGAAATCACATGTTTCAAAAGACAAAAAAAAAATCAAGCCTATTGTATCAAGTTTGAAAAACAATCTGCCCTTTATTTACTGGTGGTGTTGTTACAAACAGCAAAAGCACAAGATTTAAAGTTGTTATAAATTCTTATCTCAGGCTGGTCCCTTTTATTACCTCTATTAAAAAGTTGATAAAACAAAAATAATTTAAAAAAACCTTTCCGAGAAATAAAAATAAAAAAACCCAAACACTCATCTGCCAAGGACTGATGCTTACATGAGCTGAAAGCTGATGTCAGAGAAAATTTGCTGAAGAGATTTACAAACGTGATCTAACTCTGACAAGCTGGGCTTTGTATCTTGGCAAAGGAAAGTTTAAGAAAATACCCATACACACAGGCGCGTGCACACAAACATTCATATATATTGCATGTTGGGTTTAAAGGTTTATTGTTCCAGAAAACTTATTGAAAGAGATTATGTGTCTCAACTTGTGTCTGTCTATAAATAGAGCACTTATATGTGTTTTTTATTAGCTTGTTTTAGGATTACCTTAATCCTTCCCAAAATTTTTTACCACTTCCCCATAGTGCAATTTACAATGTAATCTGTTTATGAAGGGTGATGTTATATTAACCATAAATATCTTTCCAATAGAACTCAAACAATAAATATAAAAACTGGAGCTTAGGGGAAGCTTTGGTGTGCCGAAAACCAAGCTCAGCTAAGAAAACCTTGCAATGGATAAACTCCATGTTATGTCAGTGAAACATGGGAATTTGTGATGTATGTAATAAACCCAAAGAAACTTCTGTTTGCTAAGAAAATCCTGCCCATATTTCATTTTTGTGTGGTCTCATGGTATAAATGAGGATGATTTGGATCCTTATGCAATTTTCCACATAGATAGAGTCATTTGGCTTGAAGAAGAAAATAACCTACATTAATTTTTATTTTATTTGGAGAAGATTTCACAGACTGTTTTGAAATTATTTTAATATAGTCCTTATTTCATAAGCCTGGTGATGTCTATTGATTCTGTGTGCATATCAGGTATGGATGCAGAAATGGATATGGATACTTTGTGTTGTACCTAGGTGTCCAAGTTTTCTCCTGCCACTGTCAGAGATAGGTAAGCATGTGTTACACCGTCTTATTAAATCCATGCTTGCATATTTCCATCACATGGAAACTGGGAATGAAGAATCTGTGTCTCCATAGAACTCATGTCCACACAGCATCATGTCACAGCTGAGGCATCCTCAGGTCTTTTAGATTAGATGTAGTGTGGACATCTTTTTCAGAGGCATGCTAACACATGAAGGGAAGAATTAAAAATACATTTGGCCAGGGAAGAAGATGAGAGATGAAGGAGGGGAAAAAAAAAGAAAGTAAAAGAAAGGAAAAAAAAAAGGTGGTCTCATTAATCCGTTCTAATAATAAATCCTTATCACTTATGCATTTCAGTTACTCCTTCAGCCTCCGCGTTCTATATTTAAATACATCTGCTTCACACGTGCTTTGCCAATTAGCTGGTGATATTAACTGTTCAGCACTATCTATTAACAGATGGCACTACTGAACAGCATGAGAGACAAGCTTGACCAGGAGAGATAGTCATTCATGAGGCATGCATTTCTCTCTCTAACTCAGAAGTAGGAAGATAGGGAAGTGGCACAGCAATTGACCTAGGTTGTACATCAAGGCTAAATAGACACAGAGTAAATTACAGAGAAGTGAGACAAGCTACTAACTGTTCCTTTTGTAGCCCATGTCAGTAATTCTATTACAAAGATTGCTAGTCATGCAATGCAGTTACCATGTAAATATATATTTATGTTTTCCCTGTCTCTCTGTTTTTCTGCATTGTAAAATATGTAGCCCAGTGATGGAATAGATACATATAGAGTCCAGAAAGGGTCATTGTGATCATCTTGCAAGAGAAACTTACAAATCCACGTGAATACAGATCTTCCCTTAACAGATTCCTGCTTTAACACCAATTATCAAAACAGTTTTTCTGGTCTATCATGCTATAGAAAAACGTATTGTAATATCAGAATGGTTTTAATTTCTAGCAATGTGATGATCTAAATGTTCTTCAATCTGAGCTGGACTGTATTAAGACTAGACTAACAGCTCTGCTTAGAGTTAATTAAGTAGTAGATTTCCACTAATTATTATGGGAATATATTACACTATGAAATGTAGCCCACTGTTTCCATTGCCTAATCACATCTATTCCAAACTGAAAAGCTTTGGGGTGTCCTGTTGGTCTATTCATTCTCCAGAAAGTTGTGGGTCTCCCCTGGACTTTGTGTCACTTCTGCTAGTCTTGTGTAGATGTTTCAGATGCTCTATAGCATTTCAGTTGGAAAGCAACTAAACTAAGCCCTCACAATTATAATGGGAGAAGACTACTAATCATATTTCCAAGTTAAAACCAAGCTGAGTTATGGAGAAAGATGTTGTGGTAATGGACAGAAACATAGGAATGAGAAGGAGGAAAGAAATTTTATTTCATGCCAGCTCATTCTCTGAGTGGTAATGGTTTGGTGGATTCACTGTCTACATCAGTTTATTCATCTAACAATTCTGACTTCACCTGGAGGACAATGGGGGATAAAATGGATGCAGAATTTAATTTTTATGACAGTTTTGTGTAGGAGTGTTTGCTGTCTCTGCTTGGAGAGCATGGGAGAGGTGCATTTTCGGTCGGGCTCTGGATTAGGACTCCACAGATCACAGTTGAATTTCTGCTCTGCTGTCAGTTTCCTGTATGACCTTGGTGAGTCACTAAGGGAGGGATTCATCTTCCTTGTTTTATATATAGGTAGTCATCTCAGCCACACAGGTCACTAAAAAACGCTCATGACAAGAGAGCTGAATCATTTCTGTAAGTGCCTCTCTCTCCTGCAAGGTTCTCTAGAACAAGTCTGATTTAGTATGGGTGAGACTGAATGACTATTTGGACAATTTAAGGAAATAAAATTATGATATGGCCTTTCCCCTTCCTTTCTTTTTCATTTGTTTACTTTTCTTGTGACACATTAAGAGGTAAAGATCTAGATGCCACATGAGAGATCATAGCTGGAGGGCATTCCCATCCCAGCAAGTGCACGGCATGCTCTGTTCAGTATGGCTTGTTTTCTCCTGTTTCTCAGGGTATAACTGACAGCAACTGAGAAAACACTGAGCAACAGAGAGAGGCATGGAAGTTACTGCTCTCAGGTAGGGTATTTACCCAAAAGGGGTAATCCTGAAGGTGTTTTAGCCCTTTGAAAGAAAAATGCCATTGAGATATCCACAGGGAACTCTCTTCTGGTATTGATTAGTGCTAATTTGAAGCTAACTGTCTTCAAATCATAAAACATGCTGAACACACTTGCAATGCACATACAAACACACACTGTCATTCAGTTACTTTTAGGCCCCAAGAAAGCCAAAGCCCAAAGCAACGAAGAAACAATGCCAAACTATCAAATGGAAGGAAAATTGGGTTCAATATTATGGTGAGTTTAAAACCAGGAACAAACTTCTGTTTTGTAAGTTTTCACAGTGTAATTATTGACAGACCCTAAAGCTACATGATGAGGCTAGGAATTTGGCAAATGAGAACCAGGCTCATTCTACTTGCTTGAATTACTGGCACATGGAAAACTGATGAAGAAAGAAATATTCAGCTTCTGAGATGAATAGTTGAAATCTTCTAATGACATCAAGAAGCCTGTTTACAAATAGATGGATCAAGATTGCCTAAACACAGGTGCTGGGCTGTTTGAGCACCCTGGAGAATCAGAAAGATCTCCAGGACATGGTGCAGCACTTGCAGGAGACCTGTATAACCCCTGCAGCTGGTGATAGTGAAACATCTCATATACATGCCCCAAATGCCTGTGTTTAGGCAAATGAATCCTACTCAGTATGTCAAAACCAAAAGCCAGCTTTTATTTGGAATTAAAACCTATGCTACATGTGCAGCGGGCATGAGCAGTTTGAAATCGGTGAAGGCAAATGGTCTCATTTAGTCACACAGCAGTAGAAAAGGGTGTTTATGCTACCTGACTTTATATGTCTACACTGTGAACTGTCTGTACAGACAAGAGAAAAGCCAGGGAATGATTCAAAGTCTTTAGCATGCTTTATGGGATGCTCTGAATAATCATTTCTTTTCGTGTTCGTTACAAAGAGGCACAAGCAGACTCTTTACATCAAATATGGACTGAGCGAAATGGCTATGGTCAGACTAAAAATACTGTCCTTGTCCCCTCTCTGGTCTCAAAAAATGGCTCTACACAAGAAAGAAGGTCCTAGATGTTTTGAAATCCTAATCCTAAATTTGACACTGCTCCTCTTGCACTGTGGGAAACACACAGAAGCACCTCTTGCTGATCTGTAAGAAGAGATGAGTGTGCATAGCTACCTTCCCTGTCAAGTTCTGAAAACTTGATTAGGATTTAGTAACTTAAAAGCCTTTGAAGTATAACCCAAAAATGTCACAAAAGGTCTAAGGAATATTGTTAATGAAAGTGGTCATGGGACATGTAGTAACAAGACTACTAAGTCTTTGGTCATATCAGTATACGTTATGTGAGCTGTGCATCCCTGAGTGAAGCAAGCCCCCATACATGGTCTCTACGTACAAGTGTGCACAAAAAAATGCTGCAGGAAGCTAATACATGCAGGAATATCTGCCTAGAGTGTCCTGCAGGACCAAAAAGCACACCACCTTAGTGGAAATTCATGGCACATCTGTCCAGTTGACATGGCAGACATCTGATTTACATCTCTGAATGCAGACAAGGATGGCTGCAACTCCAAAGCATCAATAGGATCCAGCATGAGAGGTGGCTCTACCTGTTTTTTAGACAATCTGGATGTTAGGTTTATAGCCCATATAAGCATATGGCTATTTCTGTTTGGGGAAAACACTCATAGACTGCCTCAGATGAGGTTTGTGTCAGAGACCAGAACAAAAAAAACCCCTGATCTTTGGTACCTACAGAGATTGCAGAAGCTGTAAAAGTGACAACTATTGGAAAAAAGTGACAATTTATGGCAAAAATGAGATCAGAACCATAGTTCCCTAAAAGAGATAAAAGTGTTTACATCTTAATGTTCACAATATAAAGTTCTGAAATAGTTTGCCATTATGTTTTAAGCAAGTTATATGGATTTTATTTTCAGAAAAAAATATTTCCTATGCAGTCTAACTAAAGTTGGTCTGAAGCCTATGGAAATGGAAGGATTACATATTATATACTAGACACACAGTGGACCCTATTTCCTCTTTGTCAGTACTTCCAGGTTTATCTTTACGAACGAAGGTAGAAGCTCAATGACTAGATCTGTCATGAAGAACCCAGAATTGAAGACTTGTGGGAACCCATGCTCCTGTGTTGAGGGTGAGGATAAGTAATCTGATGTAGCCAGGACCAGCTGGCACATGTCTGCGACCCATCATGTGTTATGTGACCTGATAAACTGACATGACCCTGCAACTCAGCTAAAGCATGGAGTTTCATGTTCTGGATGAGAAGGTAAGAGGTCTCCAACAGGGTCTGGATCTATCCTACTGGGATGTAAGAGCTGCACTCCTCAGTTCTTCACTGGGGGGACCTTTGAAAGCATATTTGAACATTGTGCAGGATGGAATCCAAGACTGTTTGTAATTATCCATTTCTGCACAGTTTTTTTTGAAACTCTGTATGAATTAAAAGTTATTAAGTCTTAACTCCTTCTTTAGCACATTTTATTTTAAAACCTTTGCCATCCTTTTGTTCCTAAAAATTGTTAACTCTGTTCTTCATAAAAGTGTAACTCATTAATACTGGGGATAACAACAATGTATAAATCCCTTTGTGATCCTTCCTATGGGGACTGTGGGAATGATAATTAAGTGACTTTACAGCAAGAGCACCTGTGCAGCAGGTAAACATTTATTAGCTCGTTTGAAAAAAAAATCAATTAAAAAAATTTGTTGTCTTCTGTGCACCTTTTCTTTTCCTTGAAGGCACAGGGAGATGAAGCAACCGCGACCCACATTATGAAATTAGAATGCAATTATTGCTTTGAGTAAAACAAAGCCCAGCTTCACACAAAAGGTGTGGAAACCAAAATTGCTAAATGATCCGATCGTAGTCACACTTGGTAATCAGTTCCAGTGTTTTTTTGGCAGGGCCCTGCTATGAATTATGATGGGAAAATTGAAAGACATGTCTTGTCCCATGCCGTTGCCATGTAAATGTATGCTTCATGTGGAGGTATAAACACTGGAAGGATCTTGAGTTACACTGCCTGTGAGTAATTTCCATCTCTATAAGCAGGCTGTTTGGAGTTGTAAGAAATAGGAAAATTACGCCTTTTGTTCAAGATCTGACAATGTGGAAGAGCCCTGCCAGACCTGTCTTGTTTAATCATGTTAGCTCAGCAGCAAAACGAACAGCTTCTTCTAAAGGGAACTCAGAGTTTCTGTAGGAGGAGGTTGTAATTCAGTGCATGCTCCTTCCTAAGCTGTTTGCGCTGCGATGCTGTTAGCATGAGCGCTGTTATGTTGTAAGCATGAAGAGCCTTGAAGGGATTCCAGGCTGCATCGTTCCAGGGAAAAAGTAGTCTTCAAGTCATCATGTTTCTGGGACACCCACGTCTGCCTTTTCATAGAGTTGGAATATTAACACTGTTACCGTTAACTTTTGTGCCAGGGGTTGTATATGCTCACATAGAAAATCACCCATGGACTAATGAAATGCAAAGAAATATTTCCATGTCCATGGGACACTTGGGGGTGTGAGAAATAGAGAGATCATCACCCTAATGATCCATCATATGGCAGGTCCATGGCAGAGACCCAAGGCAAACCAAAGCAAGCTAAAGGGGAAGACTCCATGGGTTTTTACCCTGAACCCTGCCAGGCTGCAGGCAGGTCTCCTCTGCCTTCTCCAGCCTTCTATGCATCCTCCCAGGTGTGACAACAAACACCTGTGTGTCAGCACATCTCTCTGAAGGGATTGGTCTGATGTGTCCAGTAAAAATGAGAATGGGGCCAAAGAGATTCAATCTGGATAACACAGCACTAAGCAATTAAAATATAATATATAAATGTACATATGCATATATAAATCAAAAAAGAGGCCTCATCTCTAAGGTAGCTGCACCAAATTTTATTAATCCGCTGCCATCTGCAGAGTCTGGTTTTCAGTCTGACCTAGATACTTGTCAAGATTATGTTTTTTTAGGAATTCACTGCCTGAAGTTTACTCAAAGTTTTCTCCCTAATCCCACCACTTCATTACAGCCCTTGGTAAATGGCATAATCAGGGAGGACAGAGGATAAGATTCAAGCATCCTTGGTACTACTGGCCATCTCTGCTTCCTGTAGAAACAGGGAAAGAAAAAGAAAAAAGGAAAACTGTGAAACTTATATCATCCATGTTTAGATTAAGAGACATTCCCTCAGAGAAGAAAGCTGCCAGAGGTTTTTTGAATAGCTTCAGAAAGATGCCTGACTTGCCACATAGCCCAGGCAAACAACACAAAGTCCAGTTTGAAGGTAAGCATGCCCTTCAGGAGAAAAACGTTCAGTCTTTACTTTTAAGTGGCCTGTAATAGGGGAAAAACAAATTTGAAAGCATCAGTGTGCTGTTCTGATTATTAATTTGGTTTATGGTTAAAACTAGCTTCTTTTCCATCTATATTTTTCTGTCTCCTAATTGTGTTTATTGGATATATTTTTGACTCCTGGCCTAATAAAACTATGATCAAATGCACCTTTGTCATGTAGGTGTATACAAGCTGAAATCAAAACATTGATCAGCCTTCTCTTTGATAAACATGCAGATGGAATGCATTGCGTCTTTCATGCAACTTTCATGCCAATGCAAGTCTGCATTTCAATATTTCATCATTCCCCCAACTGACCAAGATGTGAACAAAGGACTCATGCCTGAAGGGAGAAATCATACCCATAAAAGACACACACCCATAAATTAAAAACCTTTTAGCCCATGCTGCACCCTTGACACTCAAAAGCAATGTTGGAATTACGGCTCTTTTCTCCCCACTATGTTTCCCTTTAGCACTCCCTATTATACTCTATCCTCACTGTTTTGTTATGGAAGTAGTTTACTTTCTGCCTAAGAAGACAACATCTGGCCTTCAGATTTACATGGATTAGACTTTCTTTTCCACAGCAGTTCACTGCTTTTCTCTATGCTGCATCAACTGATTCCTGCAACATTCTCAGAGCTCTGAAAGGCAAAAGACATCAGGGGGGTGCTTGTTTTGGTGCTCCCACTTACAATTCCTCCATATCATTCTTAATGTGGAGGTATTGCTGGACTTTGTTTGTTGCCTCTTTACTATCACATCCGCATCTGGTTTTTTTCTTCAAGACTGAAACAGAGCAAAAATCATCCAAGTCTGAGTCCTAGCTCAAGCCAGTGTTATGTTCTGCTGTCAAGATCAGAGCTGACCTGTCAAAAATTGTTAAAAGAATCCAAATTTCACCAGTACTTCTCTAAAACTAATGAGGAGTAAGGGACCACCCTAGCAGCCCTCTTGTACTCTCTGGATCAACGCTGTCAGGTTTAACTATGGAGTTTCCCATGTCATCAGTTGTGTTGTATCCACTTAGTATTAAATCAGATTGGTATTGAGGTACGAAGGTATCTTATCCTAGTGGGAGAGACCCACACAGAACTAATGAGATCCAGACCCTCAAGTGGGTTATACACTACACATGCAGCAAGATCAACATATTCACAGTGCTCTTGCTGAGTGTCCTCCGTTCACCCTGCATCCACCATTTATGGCTGGCACAGACTTCTTCACCACAGATTCTTTCAGCAAATTGAAAACAGGGGCACCTCCACCTAGGCTCTGACCCATGCAACCACAGAGACATAAAGCAGAACATATGAGAATAATGGTGTGTATAAGATGAAGGCTCCAGTCTACCAGCAGCTTTATTAGCAGTTTATCAAGATAACCTTTATCCCAAAGCATTTTCTTCCCATGATTAATTTATACAGTGGAAACAGAAGGTGCTGAGAAAATAAAGCATCCCTGAAAGTGGGATGCTGAGTTTTGGGAATTATTTCCAAAAAGTGAGCAGATCATTGCTTGGTGCTCCACACTGGGCACTGAGAAACATATGGACCCTGTACATTGCCTCTCCAAGAGAGGTAAGCACTGCCACTACTTTTAGCTGGCAGAGAGACAACCAGAGAAACTCCATTTCTGTGGATTTTGCACATTCAAAGAATAGATCAAACTATGGTTTTGATGGGTGTGGCCTGATTAGACAGTTTATTCCCTTTAAATCAAGGACAACACTCACCACAGTGTTCACTTAGGGTACCAGTTCTTTATTGAAGTTCATGATGTACCTTTGCAGATATTGCACAGAAAGGAAATTTGACTTGAGTAGAGTTCTGACATACTTTGCAAATTCAGGATCTTAGCTTTTTTTTTTTTGTTGTTTGTAGATTTTATTAGAAAATGTAACTATTGAAATGTGTTTGACTTTCCTATGAGTCCACTATTTCTAACTTAAAATGTGGAATTAGAAAGCTGAAAATTTCTTATATGATTTTGTAGAAATCTGCTTACTTATTTACCTAATACCTGTTATGCTGAGTGTCTAATCTGCTGTGGTTTGGGGTTTTTTTTCATAATGCAGTCATCATATACAGCATAGGTGGATCTGCTAATGAAACCTGTTATTAACATCGTCCAGCACTTCCTGTTGTAAGACTCCTTTTCTCCCACTTGTAATTATCTGTAATTTTCAAATCTCAACTGAGAAGGCCAGAAGGAGTTACTAAGGCATTATTAAGCAGTTACACACTTTAGGTTGGTAGAGATTGTTTATTTTAATCCAGTGCACTAGAATGAGCAAGAGCCTTTGCTATGGCTCAGTCTGGGTTGAACCGAAACGGCAGAGAAGTAGGTGGCTTCAGGCTGCCATTGTGGGGCTTGTAGGCCCCTTGTTATCCCTGCAATCTTCTTAGTGATATGAGAAAGAGCAAGGAGCAAGCATCTATGTGTGCCATCACCCTGTAGGCTCCACCAGCTGTACAGTCTGGATCTCCACTGCTCAGGTACATAGCTTTCCTGGAGACATCTGCATGCCAAAGCCTAAAAACAGATGTTTTAGCCTGTGAACTCCCCTCCCAAAAGTAGGTGAGAAGTATCTTACGTCATTTCTCCAAACCAATAAATGTTGATAAATCAGCAGATTCTGAGAAAATAAATAAACCAAATATTCTGCTGGTTTGGGGCCAATAGCATTTAGCAAGGAGAACCATGGAAAAGCCCGTGAGGAAACCAATCTTTCTGTTGTCAGCAGGTAATAAAAAAAGGTAGAGAGGACCACCCACTGAAGAATGAAGATAAAACGCAATTTAAAGTAGCTGCTCAGGGAGTGATAACCAGCCAACCTGCAACCTGAATGAAGAAAAAAGGCTTTTGGATTGAGATATTTGTACAAACACGTGTACTAAAAACAAGAGGAGTATTAAGTGGATACTCATAGGTGACCAAAGCTACACTGGTGCTGCTGTGAGATTACCAGAACTGGTGCACATAGCAAGATGTCTATGCTGTGGTCAGCAGCATGCTGGTGTAAATATAACAGATTCAGAACCAGGTTTGGCTTCTTTCTGACTGGCCTTTATGGACAGAACAAGTTTGGGTCTCTGTAACCTTTCCTTTATATTACCAGTTCCCTTGTCCACCACTGAAAGTGTGAGCATTACTCTTTAACAGAGCATAGAACCATAAAAAAGATCAGCATTTTTAAATCCTGAAGCCTGAGCTTTCCCTATCCACCACACAGTTATTGAGGGAGTTAAAAGAGGCACCAGTGATAACAGAATTAACCTAATGTGAAAGGTCAGGGCAGGGCTGTGTTTTAATGGTAGGCAGAGTATATACAACATTTAACCTATCTCCTGGTGATTTGAAGGAGAAACTTTCCAGTGACTTAACATATGTTCTACCTCCTTAAATAATTGAAGAGTAAATGAAATCTGTGTTAAAGTGTAGCTTTACTGATCAAGTGATATTATTTCACTGCTCATTAATACAAATTACATTAATTTCTCTGAGGACAGTTTGGAGAAACAGAAATGCCTGCCTGAAATCTTCTGACATGCAGTTTTGATTATTATAGTCACTTTGCTGGAGTTTCTAATTTTAGGTTTCCCTAAAGAAAAAAATAATGTTTAGCCATGCACATTAAGTATATTTAGCTTGAATGAGTAGTGGGTAAAAAGTGAAGTTGTTTTTTCTATGTATAAGGATAATAAATCTACTTACTTAATGCCTATTCAATAGCTCCAGCATATGTCTTCCACTACAAAAACTAAGTGAGGAAAAGCAGTTTACATGTCACTCTGTTAAAATCATTCCTTCTTATTCATTAGTCATTTAATAGACCAGCTTTACTTGCTTTGGAAAAATCTGATTATAAGCCAAGGGAAAAGTGAGAGATATTGTGGCCATTTCTTATCGTTGTATGTACATTGGCAGCCAAATGTGTCACATCTATATGACCAATATGTGCACTAACAAAATTCCGTGTGGGATTCAGCTCTATTGTTCTTACAGCAACAGTAAAAGCGTTGACTAAGATACGGGGGTCCCTTTGCCTGAGGCACAACAAAAGCACATAACAGATGATCTCTTTGTCAGATGAGTTCTAACCTAATAAGAAAAGTTCACAAAATGTGGAAGAGTCTGATATCCAGTGGGAAAAGTGAGATGCAAAGAAAACACAAAGCAAAAATCAGACCCAGTGCTGAACTGGCAGTGCCCATGGTTTGGTTGCAGAGAAGCTGCAGTCTGCTGGAGTAATGTTCATTGCACACTATGGATACTTTGGGATAGAGTCTGCATATTCCTAAGGAATTACAGACAATGTTTTTAAAAGTGCATATGGTTTGGTTTCAATGTGGTGGGTTTTTTTCTAAATCAGTATTGGGTTTATTTCTAAATTCTTTTTCTCTTAATTCTTTTTATGGTTTACTTATTTTGTGATACTTATAGCAAAATATTAAATTAACCTATACTATTCTTCTTATTATTTTTCTGGGGGGTTTGGACTTGAGTTTTTGATTGTGGGTTTGTTTTGGGTGTTGGGGTTGTTTTTATATGGGTTTTTAATGGTTAAGGAGGCACTTTTGGTACTGTAAATAGCTTTTCCCATCCTTGGATGTTCTTTGCAAACATTTTGCCTCACACAAGTGCAGTGCTCAGGACATTGCCTTAAATTTTTGAAGTTTCTCTGGGCATATGGACAGAAAACCTTATGTGTAAATTATTTCCATTTTCAAATGAAATGAAAAAAAATCAAAACTTAGGAGGAGGTTTCTACAGGTGCACAGATTCATGGAGGTGAAGATAACATGAAGATATGCAAGTTTGCATATCTTTAATTTCTTATTATCTGATTGCAATAGCAAATATATTCTTTAAGTCCAGAAATGTTGATTCGATTAATTTACTATACCAGTGAGAATTAAGTCAACTGCTTTACTTCCAAATCTGATTAGTCTTCAAACTTGGTCTGTACCCTGACAGAAAATAATGCTTTAAATGAAGAAAGAGCATCTGAGTGGAATTCTTTGAGTAGAACCAGAAAAGAAATGAAAACACAATTTAGGAAGAGATGAATTTCCCCAAATTAGTTTCTTTTGCAACTCTCAGATATGTTTAATAGATAAAAGAGTGTATACTCTGTGCTTTATTCACCCAAGGGATACTAATGTGTCAGTAATATGTGAGGCTTTGTACTAGTGGACAAACACTTGGTTTCTGAACTGAGCTCAACATAGACCTTGACATGTGCTGATGCACTTGGCTAATACAGGCTATTTGTGCAGGAGACACACACCTGTTTTTTAAAACTTCTGATTCACAAAAGGAAAAAAGGCGTCAGCTGTAGTCATAAATCCATCATTCTGGTAGCCAGCCTTCTCTCTATCTTCCTTGGCATTGTGGCATAAGAATAGGAAAAGAAAAATACTGCAAGCCAATGTTTTTATTATTATTGTTATTATTATTATTACTATTATGCACTCCCTCTGGCAGGGGAATGGCAGCTATAATGTGCATAGAGCCATGACACTCTCTCAAAGCAAGCCTGTCCAGTTCCCTGAGTTGATGTCTTGCATGGTGGCCTCCCTGCCAAGCAGATCACCATTGACATCAATGGCACTAAGCTTCCAGAGACTCTGTGTGGCTATTAAACTCATGTGATTATAAAATGGGAGATCACACTCTGTATCATTGCAATTTTCCATCCTGCTAGAAATGTAAGTGTAAGATCTCAACATCTTGGGAGTTGTGGGCCTCCATGAAGAATGCAATGGCCAAAGACAAGTAGAATGAGGTCTCATTCCCACTAACAAGTTCTTGTGTGCCCTTGCAAAAACATTTAGCTTCTTTAGGTTCATTCAAAAGTGAGCATTAAAAAAGGCAGTCTTGTTTCTGACAATGGCACAGACTCTAGGTTTGAACAAGGACAAGAGACGGGCAGGATTTCCCAAATTATCTTCAAGATTCAGTGTTTGCAACCAAACTAGTCCTCAGAGACCTTTAATAGGATGGAGAGCAGGAGTCTCCTGTAGGCAGAGTTCATCCAAATTCATTTTATTCTTAGCCACACCACTAAAGGTTGAACCAATTCCCCCTGCTGTCCCCTACTTCTCTCTGAGGATTAAAGAGAACAGCAAGTGTAAACACATCCACCTTCTTACTTTTGGCAATCCCACCCATAACCTACTGGTGTCTCTGTTCTCATTACTCACATGTATTATGGAGGTTCTGTTCTCTCATGCCTAACAAGTCATATTTATTCAATTTGTAAAAAATTATACATAAGGCAAATTAACTTGTAGAGACACACTATCGTAGATGCCTACCTATCTAGGATATGCCTGGTTAGTACATAGTTTCTAGTATCTGTGTAAAAAGTGGCAGAAACTAGTCTCTAACCTCAACTATAGTGAGTAATAACAACTATTATTATTGTTACCATTATTATAAGTAACCATCAGCTTAATTATCCAGAGACATTTATATTTTATGCTAGCCCTGAAGTCAAAGTGATGATAAGCGATGCTCTTTTGCAACACCATCAACACCAGTCCCAAGATGTTGATTCTGCCAGTAATAAACAAGGATTTTCAAGCTTTACAGCTGCAATTCCTAACTCCAGCTTCAATATTTATTATTACTATTATTTCTGTAACCCTCAATTACCATGCAGATAGAAAAGGGAGGAGGGATGAATTGTTTTTTGAAAGTCTCTCTCTCTTATGTCTAGGCAAGATATTGATGTGTAGACCCAGACAGGAAATTTCATGGAATTCAAAGGAAGGATGAAAGACAGTCTCTTCCCTGCTGGTATTTGAACTTGCATTTTCTGCAAGTTTGGGTATTTCTAAAGACACATTCAGAGCACTAACACATTACTTGCAGCTGCCACTTAATTGATTAAAGACTATGTTTAATTAAAAACTGTCACAAGAACGGGGCGATGGAAGGACGAGTTAAAATTACATTTCAGCCCACCTGAAATAATGAAGCTTAAAATATACATGCTGAATCACACCGCTAATTGGGAAAGCATTTTCAAGGGTAGATCCAGAACCTTCCTGGAAAGATCCAAGAGAACATAATTGTCCATCTGTCAACATTATCTATGGATCCTTACCTATGGGCTGTAAATGCCTTTGGGTATTTTGGGAGGGAGTGGGTTGAGATGGCAGAGATAAAAGCTTGTAGAAAGCCCTATTTTATTTATTTTACATATATGAACAGAGATGGCAGCATTGCTGTGCATAGCTGAATGAAATGTACACTTTTAATGTCCACACAACTGCATGACCTTTAAAACCCACATAACATCGCTCCCCCACACTTGCCACATGTTCATAAACATACAAGTTTGTTGTAGACTTTCTTTTTTTTTGTTTGGGGTTTTATTGGTATCAAGTCTTTCATTGCAGCTGCCCATTTCTCTCGTCTCAGGACAGACGCTGCTGTCACTAGATCAATTACCAGCATTCATTTCATCTCACGCTGTGACCCAATGGACTCCTTGTTCTCCTTCTGTTGACAGCTGGAGAAGGCTCCAGCCAAACTGGCCGCTAGCTACTGACCCTTCCACAGACAACTTTATTAGGGTAATTGCAAGGCTGGAAGCAGCGGAGACTGAGGCCCAATTACACCTGTCCTTGTCCAATTCAGCCGGGGCTTAAATTACTTGGATGGGTCAAGGATGGTAGTGTGCTCAGGTGAACAAAAGCTTTCCCTCTATTCTTATGCCTTTCAGAGACAGACATTCTTAATTATGCTTGTCGTTGGGACATAATAAGGCTGATTTCTTTAAACGGCGTCTTTCTTCAGCAGGGAAACTGATGCGTTGTCTTACTGAGCACCACCATGGAGCAGCCCATGTATGTAGAGTAAGACAGTGGTAAGAGTCAGCTTCTGGGATTTTCCTCTTCACGTTATAATTTAGCCTGGAATAGAGAGAAGCCAGTGCTTGCTGTGCATTATGTGCTCTTTATATGCCAACAGTTAATGACAGTGGTGATAAAAGCACAAAGGGATTCATATTGTTTTCCCATGACAATAGTCAGGTTCTGAGCCCATTAGTTTAATTTTGTTTGAAGGAGGTGAGCATTTAAAGTCTTCAAGTGAGCTGTAACACCGATTTATGGACAAAGAACTTAAAACCAATAAGACTAAAAGTTGGTCTTACATACTTAATTGTATTAACAAGGGACTTTGTTCCCCAAAGTTAAGAGCAAACACTGTCATACCTGGAAATGTAATATTCTCAGTGCTTTTGAAAACTCTCTCATGTTTAAATACTTAAATACAGGTTTATTAATCTACATTTTAAGTTCTCACACTTATAAATCATCTGGATGCATATCTGTATTAATATATGTATTAATATATTTAATGTTCTAACAAAAGTCAGATTGTCTATATTTAATGCAGCAACAAATAACAGGATTGTACACATAGCACAAACCCACATGGGTTTTCTATTTACTGTACAATATTGAGAGATAAATTGTAAACAAAAAATCTTGAAAATAGGAAGTAAAGTATAATTTTTAGAGAAAATTATAGAATATATACCCTTTTTCAGAATTAAGAGAGGATCTAACATCAGTTATTGCATTTGCTTGGATATTTAATTAATATTTTATAGGACTTCTAATAAAATAGAATTCTAAACCATTTCTTGATAGTTTACTTATTTTAAATCATTTCACATTTCATATAAAATTAAATTTCAAGAAAACAAATACAGAAAAATAATTTAAAACAAGCTGGTCACCACCCCTAATAAAAACTATTAAAAAAATAAATAGAAACTATGAGTACTGGAAGGTTTTGGTATTATCTTTCTTGTGTTTATAATTTTTCAATGAAAAATATACACCAAATTTTGCATATATATATAACACATATATGTGCACAAAAAAACTATGCCAAATCTACCAAAATATACAAAATTTTTTCCCACTTTGTTTTATTTTCATTTTCACAAATCTGCAGTTGCCTATGCACCTGATTTTCAAATTTACATTTTAAATTACTTGAAAATTATTATTGGCATGGAAAATTATTGCAAATGGTGAATTTTGATCATTTCCAATTTTTCATTGTGTCGTTGCTTTACAAAATCAGACTAGTAAGTTCAGGTTATCTGCTGGAGATAAAGAACAGACTACTAACCTTCAGGAATCCCTTATTTCATGGAAAGTGGGATGGGGTAGGATAGGATAGGATAGGATAGGATAGGATAGGATAGGATAGGATAGGATAGGATAGGATAGGATAGGATAGGATAGGATAGTCTTAATCTGGATTTGGGGTAATTAACATAACTAAAATATCTCTCTGCAAACAGCAAAATTTGTAAGTGATTTACAAGTCTCCATGTATGATTCTGTATTGCTACTACTGCATTAGTACTAAACAGTTCAGACATAAATCTGGGGGATATTTTTTCACATTTCAACCATGTCTTGATAAAATGAGTGATCACTTAGGTGGAAAAGTTACATGTTGGCTCTCTTAGACCGGGCTTGAACTGGTAACCCTTTCTTGCATTCAAATCTCTTTGTAAAGAGTGTGTCAAAAGCAGTAGTGAAAGACCTACATGTTAGCACAAATAAATAAGACAAGGCACCATTTCATAAGGCAAAATCCTAGAAGTTGCAAGGAGACAGTGTGAACCAGCACGTTTTATCCAATTTCTGGCAATCTGAGTCTGTGCTAGGTTGCATCAAAGAGAGTTGGGATTGCTTCCAGTGTAGTCTCAACATTCCTCTGCCTTCTATTTGATCAGATCTGGCCTTTAGTGCTAATAAGTGCTATTTTCCATGACACTGTGTGCTTTGCCTTACGGAAATGAGTTATGAAACAATTTTTCATTATTAATCCTACTAATAACCTCATTTAAAATCCTTAAATTGTAATCCATCTGCCTTAAAAAAGACACTTTGAAGGGATTCTTTATAGTCTGAGATATGGCTTTATATTAGATGAAAGCAATTTACAGTCACTATCAGGAAACATGTATTTCACTAATTTTGATGGAGCAAATAAGGTAGAAGTCATCCTACCCAATGGAGTTAACCAAACATATATTACTGGAAGCAAGGTATGAGGTCTCAGGTTCTTCCTGAGCTCAAGAACTCAGCTACATGGAATTCAGTTGTGTCACTGACAGTTTCAGCATCAAGTTGCAACAGCAGCAATGTGTATTGCCTGATGCATCAGTTGGAAGTTGCTTAACAAAAAAAGTGACTCTTCCACAGTGGGGAAAAAAATGATTTCTCAAAAAATATTATAAAAGCACCTATATCTAAAACTGAAAAAATATAACATCATAGGAAAACACAGTCAATACATATTAATTGTAGTGACTTTTCACTTCAGCCAAGGACTGAAATACACTTCACAAACCACTTAAATATCATTGCTGTTTTGGTCAAGCTATTATGGTCTTATTTTCTGTGGAAACTTTCTTGTTTTCTCTGCCTTTATGTGATACCCAACACATGTATTGAGCAATGGGAACCCTGTACACAGAAAGAAAAAAGCACAGGGAATAGAAGGGAAATCCACTGTGTGAATGACACATGTGCCAAAATGTTGAGAAGGAAGACAAAGTTTTTGCTCTTGCTCATATCTAAGACCAAGAAAGTGAGATTTTTATTGTTTCTTTTTCCCCTTTTATTTTTAAAATTATCCAGATTATTTTCCTGGCACATGACCCAGAACCTTTTAAGTCTTTCTCATGAGCAGATGATGACCTCCACTGCAAAAATCCTCATTCGAGTGCAGGGAGGGCATACAGTGCTCAATTATCACTTTGTAAAACTCGAATCATAAGTCTGGATCCCCACATCTTTGCTATGTAGTGAAATGTAGTTTAGCATAAGATTAGATCATAGGTTAGAAAAAGAAAGTAAGGAAATATCCACCTGATAATGGCTTATCAATTAGGGCATGAGTTAAAAAAATGGTAATTTGTTCCAAATCAAGCAGACATGATCCTGAACAGGAATTTTTAATATTTCAAGTAAGTCTAGCCCCTCTCTACTAGTGCAGGGGAAGGGGGGGTGGGGGTGGTAGGGGAATACGACCCAAACAACTTTTTGAAATTACAACTCCTAATACAGTTCATGCTTTTTCCAGTAATGTGATACACATTGTGTCTTTAGTCTTTGATGCATCTATCATTGTAGCATGGAGCCACCTTCTACACAGATGGAAATTACAGTATCTGGGCCAGATCAAGAGCAAATTTTGCCATGCTATAGTGTGTGTTTCAATTTGCACTGGCATAACTGAGTTCAGAATCAGTCATGTGAGTATGGAAGTGAACACAACTCTGCTTCCCATTTAAAACAGCTTTCTCAAGTGGGATTAAAGGATTATGTTTTGTGGTTGTCTTCCAGAAGCAATGTCACGGGGTGGTTTTACTACAGAGAGACCTGGTGTTCCGCCAGTGCAAAATAAAGTCTGTTGGCAACATGAATGCAAAATCATTGAGACAGAGGCTCAGCTCAGCTGCAACAGCGTAACCCCCAAGATACATGAGCTCTGACTCTCTTACAGCAGTAGATTAAAGTTAGATGGAGAACTTGTGAAATTCTCCTCTCTCCATACTGTCCTTCTCCCAAGATTGCTGCTCCATAGAAAAAGTGTCTGGGGCAGAGTATGAGCAACTACAGTTCACATGTCAATACTGTGACACACAATTTGGGATTATTTTAGTATGCCAGGCTGATTAACCAATTTTTATTTCAATAGTGACCTCAGTTATACAGTTTCATGCAGCTGCCATGTGTGGGCGAGAGCCCTATCTCCATTACAGTACATGGATCCTGACCTCAGTGCAAATGAGAATAATAAACACAGGAGAGATGTTTGAGCATCCTTCAACTTACCAGACTGACTCCTTCAAAAGTCAGCAGCAACAGGAGTTGCTGGTCAATTCATTTAACATGAGCTGGATTTCCTGAGGACGTTTTTAATGTATGAGCTCCTTCCACTTTTAGGAAAATTTATTTTCCTATTACATGGACAGCAATGTGATTAGATTTGGTCTGTTGTGATGACCTTTGGTTGGGAAAAGTCTCTTCTTACATCATTCTTGATGGGGACAATAGGACTTTCCTGTATTGGAGGGTTATAGGTGAAAAATCATCAATATCATAGCAACAAGCTGAGAAATTTTCATCTTTATCCAAGATCAATAATACTCTCCAAGGAACACTTCTGCCTCAAAGGCTACTTCAAAGGTCTTAAAGTAATGTCAGGGGTTTGGTCCTAAGAACTAACTCCACCAAGATCATGCCCACATATCGCAGCAACTTTATAGAGCGTTCGGTTCACACATGACAATTTTCTGTTCTAAGCTTGCAAAAAAATTGCCAATATTCTCATAGAATGAAAGAAATCACCTGAGAACCTTTACCTGGAAGTCCAAAGGCCAGGGAACTCCACATTACTATCAGAAACACTGACTTTCACAAAAAATAAAAACAAAAAAACAAAGCCCAAAAAAACAAACATCCAATAAAAAAACCAATCAAACAACAAAGCCTGGAATCCAGAAGCTGCAGAGCCAATGCCAGATAGCAAACAGAGCTGGCTGCAGAATGGGAAGTCTCTGCCTTCTACTGTTGTTTATCTGAACTCTTCAAACCTGAACATCAAATCTCATGACTACTCCTCTTTGAGGACTGGTAATCAGACAGATGTGTTTCTTATGAATCACTGATACACCAGTTTTGAGGAGTCATTAGCAGCATGATCATGGGGAGAGACATGGTGGACCACGCATAAGGAGCTGGCTTATTCAGGACTTCATAGAACAGACCAGCTTCCTCTAAATATTACAAGATACAGTGCTAAGCTTGCTCCCTTCCCTGCTGCATGGTGGTAACACCACGGTCAACATCTTGTGTGCAGACATGTTTTTATGTTGGGTGTCATGTTCCTTGTGTCAAACTGGAGACTCTAACTTTCTGCTCTTAAATAAGACACTGAAGCTACCTCTGGAAATAGCTGTGTTTAGACACCAGGTCAGGGCCTTATTTGCTGCCCAAACAGATTGTTCTCTTGTCAGCAAGCAATAGAGGGTAGCTGATGGGAACAACCTCTCATCCAGATCCACTCCACAGGTCACCAACAGGACCACAGAGGCCTGAAGGGCTCTGCTACCCTCCTGGTAAAACAACGTAATGGCTTCTTGTACAGGCAGAGGGTTTCACATTCCCCATTCCTTTAGAGAAGACTGGTGGCTCCCTGTGGACTACAGGTAAGAAAGCAAAATGGGAATGACTAAATCCCATCTCTTATTCTAAAAAAAATTAAATACATGAAGTGTCCTGGTAGAGTAAACTCATAATTAAAACAATTTCTACTTTTTTGTTGAAAAGTTGGGACTTTTTTTTTTCCCCTTGAAGACCCACCAGCACAAAGACACTTTTATTTGAGATCTGTTGTATCAGTAAGAGTCTTGTTGTCAGTAAGGCTCTCAAATGTTCTGGTCCAATCTGCTGGACAAGGACTTCTGGGGAGAGGGAGGAGAGTGTGTCCTCAGCAAGTCTGCTGACACCAATCTGTGTTGCTCAGTCAACACGCTGGAGGGAAGGGATGCCATCCAAAGGGACCAGGACAGGGTTGAGAGGTGGGACCATGCAAACACCATCATATTCAACAGGGCCAAGTGCAAGGTCCTGAATATGGGTTGGCACAGTCCCAAGCATAAATACAGACTGGGTGGAGAACAGATTGAGAGCAGCCCTGAGGAGAAAGACTTGGGGGTGTTGATTGATCAACATGAGCTGGCAATGCACTTGCCTCCCAGAAAGCAACCATATCCTAGGCTGCATCATGAGAAGCATGACCAACAGGTCAAGGGAGGGGATTTTACCCCTCTACTCTGCTCTCATGAGACCCCAGCTACAGTACTGCATTCATCTCTGGGGTCTCCAGTACAAGAAAAACATGAAGATGTTGGAGCAAATCCAGAGGAGGCCACAAAGATGATCAGAGGGCTGGAGAACCTCTGCTATGGAGACAGGCTGAGAGAGTTGAGCTTGTTCAGCGTGGAGGAGGGTCCAGGGAGACCTTTAGAAAAACCTTCCAGTACCTACATGAGACTACTGGAAAGGTGGATAGGGACTGGTTATTAAGAAGTGCAGTGAAAGAAGGGATGATGGGTTTAAAGTAAAAGAGGGTAGATTTAGAGTAGACATGAGGAAGGAATTCTTCCCTTTGAGGGCGGTGAGGCCCTGGCATAGGTTGCCTCAGTATCCCTGGCAGTATTCAAGGCCAGGTTGGATGGGGCTTTGGGCAACCTGGTCTAGTGGATGATGTCCCTGCCCATTGAGGGGGTTTGGAACTAGATGGGCTTTGAGGTTTCTTCCAACCCAAACCATTCTGTCATTCCATGATTCTGTGAAGACACAGAAAACCCATGATCACAGTTTGAAGTATATACCCAACATCCATGTAAGTACCTTCTTTGGTCTGTTCCTGACTCCTTTATCAATAATTTTGTAAATCCAGGGTAGTGGAAGCTGGTTTTGTCGTGGAGCCTGGAGCAAAGCTGTAGCCTCAACTTGGTAGTAGCATGCCTTTAAAGTCACCAAAGGTGTATTACCCCAACTCACTAGGTGAATACATCATTTCCTCTCTTGTTGTATGCCCTGGAGATGTCCAGGCTCTCTGATCTTGCAGAATGAGTTAGCCAATGGCATTTCTGTATTTAATAAGCTACAGAAAGATGCATTCTCACAGTGTCTCTCTCCCTTGACAGCCCTCCTCTTACCCATGGGGGTGACATTTGCAAACCTGTGCCACTGCAAGTGAGACACACTGCGGTGCTTCCCCCTCATTCCCCACATTTACCTGCCACTTGTTTGCATCCTCAGATTGCATCTCTTCTCCTGCTCCACAGCTTTGCATGCCTGAGACTGTCGGGTGTCCCTGTTCACAGGCCACATCACCTGCACAGGCCCGAGGGCTTGGAGGGACACCTCAGTGCTAACCCATACCTGGAAGAAGCCTGGGATCCCAAAATCACCCTTGTTTGAAGGCAGACTGCTGAACCACACAGACTTCTTCCTTTTTATGGCCCAGTGATCTCAGTGCTCTGCATGACCTGACAATCAAAGCTCAAGATATCTGTGCTAAATGCGCATGGTCATTTTTTTCACAGATGTTTTCTTGAGCACTGTTACATTGGTGATTCTTCCTATGTCTCACTACAACAAAAAAAGTGTTTAAGTGCTTTTATAGGCATGATCCTACATATTTGACAGGGAATCTCTGAAGAATTGTGGGCTGAAGATAGTTTGTAATATGCTTTGAAAATTAAAGATATCAATAACAAGAAAAGCAACCCAAACACCCTCCCCTGCAAAGCAAAACCCTCGTCTATTGCAGATGCTGACAAAGTGCTGACATCATAGCTACCTAGCTCTATTTTCATGAAAGAAAGAATGACAACGCTACAAGAAGCTTCCAACACTCTCTTGATGAAGAAAAAAATAGTAGAAGTGATATTAAACACATATAAATCAGAGTTATAATTACCGTCTGGAAATCTGTCAGATAAATTTTATAGAGAAGCTTTATGAGACTCTCCCTTTAGGCAACATGGAGACCATGATACTCTTTATAACCATTATCTAGGCTGCTCCATGGTTTTATTTGTGACAGTTGATGTAATTCTCACTGTATCCCAATTATCACCGTTCCATTATCCAACACACTGCACAGATCATTTTCGTTTGTTGTAGCTTGTAGCATGTAGTATGTGACAGTTACTAGTAATTAAAAGAAATGTGATAAGTCACTAACAACATAGTCTTCTCTGCAGAGGTTTTACACCCAACACTGGTGGAATAGAGGCAGAAAAAAACCCACCCCCTTGCAAAGAGGGGCTTCACAACCTCAACAAACTCCCAAATTTTAGGCTCTTTAAGGACCACCCAATTAATCCACTTGGTGCTGCTCAGTAAATCTTTTTAATAGCACAACATAATTAAGTTATTCCCTGATTTTTCATCTCCAAAGATTTACGAAAAGTTACTCAGAGACACCTGCATGGAAAAATACATAACCTAATCCATCACGGTTTGATGTTTGCCCATAGGCAATTCTCTTCAGCTGAACTAATGGCACTGCGTCAGGTGAGAGTCATATCTTCACACCACAGAACTATTTTGCCCTTGGGAACACAAGGATTTTTTTATTTTTTTAAGATTATTCCTAGTTGTTACCTTTGTAGCAATATATTTATGCAACAGGTGATACTCTGAAGATGAGAAGAGATTCCACTGGAAAATTGTGTCTTGTTTAAGGAATCTCTCTCTGTTGTTGCAGTGGTGTTCCCTTCCAGATGGACAAAATTCAGAATTTGCAGATAGAACCTTTCTCCCAATGACCTCCTGAGACTTTGTAAGCTCCCACAAACTAAACTTCAGGGTGTTCCATAATATACCAAAGAATCATGCAGAAACTGCGATCACATATTCCTCTGTATCTCTATCTGGATGTCCTTCTGTTTCAGGACGCTGAGTGTAAGATAAAGATAAAACCACTCCAGAGGTATCCTTGGATGTTTCTCCTAATTCTCCTTCCCAGCATTTTGTCTCTGGACATTAATGACAGAGTCGTCTTTTACTATCAGTCTTGGATATGCATTAAAGCACATTAGGACAAGCTACCTCACTCACAGGAGCCACTCTGTGTCTTTCTGGAATCCCCAAAGGTCCAGATAACTTTTGCCACATTGGTAGAGGTGATTAAGCAACTGTAGAGCAGCCCTCCATTTCCACTTGTTCCCTTGGTTTGGGCCGCTACTAAAGATCTAAAAGGCTTTAACTGACAGGCAGATGTCTTTAGCCCTTTAATTGAGGTAATAGCTGATTCTTTTTTTATCTACCAAAACAGTTAATGGTTAAACCTTTTTTTGTCCCATCTTAGCCTTTCATTTCACCTGTCTCACCCAAACTTTGTCACACACAGCATTTAAGAAAAAAGGAGAGAAAAGGAAGCATATCGAAAAAAAGAAAAACTTCAGTGTCAAACCCAGTTTAAATATTTTCAAGAACAAACCCAAGTCATGCAAAATAACAGGATGGTTGTGTGGTGTCAGGCTGCTGTGGCCTCTGTGAGGAGCAGATACTAATGCAAAGGCCCAGCTGCATATGGGTGAGAAAAGGTTGTGTTTATTCATGCACTGCACCAAACGTCCAGCAAAACAGCAACTAAGTAAATGCTGGAAATTCAACAGCACTCAAAAGAAGAATTGGAAGTGGCTAATGGGGCAAAGCTACAACTTAAAAAAGCTGTCTGCAGCTATGGTTACAGGTTAAATTGCAAGCATATACATGCATGCATTTTCACACCTGGATTATTTCCCCACCCTTTCTGGGCACTAGCCCTAAACATCTCACTGACGCACATACAAGAAGAAAACAAGTCGGTTTGCAATCTGCCCTAATGGAGAAAGTCTCTAGGCAAAGCACTGAGATCTGGCAGGCCTACAAGAAGAAAATACAAGGGATTAGCCACACTGGTTTTGGCCTCCACAGCCTACTCTCCTCTATTGAAAGAAATGGCTAAATTATTAAAACCAGTGAGGTAGTAATGGAAAAGAAGTATGGGTCTGTTTGTGTCTAACACGACAAGACAAGTACCAGAAAGTTATATGAAAAATGAAGAGAGGCTGTTTGATGGTTTTGGTAGCTTAACCAAAATGTACATTGATAATTTTTTTCCTTTTTTTTCTTGCTATATAAGCTTCAGAACTTTATGTTTGGTTTAGAAGAGGTTGTTACCCCAATCCTATCCTGCAACTTTGCTCATCTTGGCAAAAGAGCAACTGTACCCAAGTTTCATTAAACCCCAAACAAAAGGAAGTTGTAGTGAGACTGACACACAAATTCTCCAGAAAATAAATTAAATCTGATGGTTATACACAGCAGAGACCTCTGTGAGCATTCAGGAAAAAGTAGACCATCATTCCATGCTCCCTACTTGCATCCAGTGGACTGAATGCCCTGGCACTGACACATCTGTTCTTCACCTCTCACATGAATATAACTTATTCTTTATTCAATGTTACCAACTATGCAAGTGCCACTATAGTTCCTACCACATACCTACATTGACCCAAATATTTAATGGCCATGACACTAGTTCTCGAGTTTGCAAACATCAGCTCCAAGAGAGGAATATTTTTTGGAGACTTCCCCGTGTCCTGTAAAGGCAAGTTAGAGTCCTCAGGATCAACCACACTGCAGTATTAGCAGTCCTGAAGCATTTGGTGCAAGACTTTTGACCCCCCGAAAGCACCTGTGGTTTGGAGGCAAATATCTAAAGCAAAAAATATTTATCCACAATAAATGCAGCTTCAGCTTGGAGAAGAGAAGGCTTCAGGGAGATCTTATAGTGGCACTTCAGTACCTGAAGGGACCTACAGGAAAGCTGTGGAGGAGCTTCTTAGAAGGGCCTGTAGTGTTAGGACAGTGGGGAATGGTTTTAAATTGGAAGTGGTTAGATTTAGATAGGATATTAGGAATAAATTCTTCACTCTGAGTGTGGTGAGTCACTGAAACACATTGCCCAGGGCAGTGGTGGCTGCCCACTGTACTGATGCCGACCAGTATCCCTGGAGGTGTTCAAGGCCAGGTTGAGCAGCCTGGTCTAGTGAGAGGTGTCCCTGACCATGGCAGGGGGGTTGGAGCTTGATGATTTTTAAGGTCCTTTTCAACCCTAATCATTCTGTGATTCTTATTGTTTTTCTACATCACCCCCACAATTGCCCAGAACAGAGTAAGACTGAAAATTAACGAAGCTGGATGACGAGTGCTTTTGTCATACAGCACTTTCTTAGTAATACAGCACCCTCTTCCCACTACAGCAGCTCTCAGTACGAGCTCGTTTCTGATCTTGAACATCTGCTCCTCTATTTGAAAAAAAA
>VXBZ01004501.1:0-40373 GCA_013399135.1 Heliornis fulica | reverse complement strand
AAAAAAACACCACAGGGAGTGGGGGAAGGAGTGGAAAGGAAAAAAATATTGCAAACTGAAAATGTTTTGAGAGCAGCTACCCTATTCTCCTAGGAACCAAATGTCAGTAGGCTGAATAGGTCTCCTAATGGGTATGAGCACATGCCAGTGATCACAGACAATCACACTAAATTTCCCTTAGCAATATCCAACAGACCAAACTGTGATCAGTGATAACTGAGCCCTTAGGGACTTACTTGTAGCCCATTCAAAAATGTATATGCCCTCAAGGGAAGGTTTGCCTTGTTTTCCTGAGGAAATTAAATAGACTCTTTATAGAATTAGCGAAAATCAGCAGGGGTTCAGATTTCCCATAGTCTTTAATGACCTGTGGTTTAATAGCAGACTTTAAGTTAATGTATATAAGATACATGCATTTTTATTTTCCTTTCACTTACGCTGAAGAAAAGACAGAGATGTTAATGAGTTATTCCTAATTTCCACTTCAAGTGAGAAAGCAGAAAGGGTCACAGTGTCCAAATACTTTTTTGAAGAAGAATCTAAAAAATTTTATTTTGGTTGTCTATGAGAGACATATAGCTCATAGCACCAAGAGTGTACAATTTTGCATTTACAAAACATTTGCAGAGGCATTAAATACAGGGCCAGAGGTAATTATTCAAAATCATCAAGTTTTTAGCCAAAAAGGTGCTTTATCTGGTTTCTGGCAACTTTTTACAATTCTAAGGGAGGGGAAGAGCCCTTTTTCCTTAAAAATTAAACATTAAAACAAATACATAGGCAACATTTAAAAAAAAATTGTGTAAAAGAAAACCCCTAAAGTCTTATAAAAGTGAGAATTCGGTTTGCTACTGCTCTGGATATGTTTCCAGAGTCCAGATGTAACCAAGGAGATCTGAGTTTCTTGGCATCTCATACACTGTACTGTGGCAGCTTGCAGAGACCAGGGTGATCTCAACTCTTACCTCTGTTCCCTCATTCCACCCCTCACATCACATTAAAATACACAAATGTGAATTTGGTAAAGCTCCCTCTACCACAAAACTCTCTAGGAGGAATTTTTGCACCTCTTCCACTTTGGACTCCCTTGGATTGATTCCTCCTGTTGTAACTACTGTGGTTTTGCAGTTTGAAGCCCTGCTAATGAGAACCAAAAGCTTTCAGTTCAGTTTCCTATGACTAGTGTAACTCTCAAGATCAAGCCAAGATTTCTCAGCACACCAACTTTTCACAGCTCCTTGCTTGGGGGACATGATTATAATCAATAACAACAGCTTTCGCAGGAAGGGTTCTCTAATAACTGCTCTCCTTTGTAGAGTGTAAATGATGTAAATAGGTTGAAAGAAAAGAGCAAGACATCAGACGCACTTTCTTGCCTCAGTTTCTCAAAATACTCTTGCAAAACCTGTTGTTACCCAAGGAAAATATCTCCACACCCCCTCTTAGGTCTCTTCCCATGGAGCCCTTAGAGGTTTGGTAGACTGCAATGGACAGATAAGAAACTCTTTTTTCCAACACTTCACAAAACAATTCACTTCCCCAGACTGGCAGCTTATTTTTGGGGTGCTCTGAAAATGGACTGTTTTTTTTTTTTTTTTCCTGAAACCTGGAGTCAGGCACCCAAGAAAACTTATTTAAGAGACCACTGGTCTTATTCTCAAGCAAGAAGATGCCTATGTCTCATGCACACCCCACTCAGGAGGACGCTGCTTCTCAAACATATGCAGAAAACCTCCCAGATTGTTACTAGTGATAATATCCCTGCCAGCTCGTTTCCTGCTTTCCACATCACTGGGACGATAATTTGCCCTTTTCCTTTCAGTACCTCTCTTAGGAATACACACTGTGGAGCAAATCACGTTCACCTGTAATATAAAGGAGACGGGATGTAGCTAATAAAGAACAAGGCAATTCAAACTTTTTTCCTGAGCCCTCAGGAGGAATACCCAGGTGTGCTGAGGAAGATATGCTTGGAAAAAAAGAAAAGAGCCATTCTGCAGTCAATCTAAAAGCACTAGGCCTCCTTTCATGAATTGATTTACCCACTGGGTGACATATTGGCAATTTTCTGTTACCTACCCAGTGATATGACTAAGTAGATGAAGCTTAAAGGCAGGTCAGATAAAAAGACTTTAATCTAACAAAGGCAGCCTGAATTTCACATGTCAAGGAAGATGATTTAACAGGGAATAGCAGCCTAAACGCGATACTGAATCAAGGTGGAGAATCCATAATTAATGTTACACTGCAGAAGTGTTTACTCAAAACAGAATGACAAAAAGGTCTTGATTTGCCTTCGCTATAAAAGGCCCCAATTCAGCAAAATACAGCACTGCAGTCTTTATGTTAAACATATGCTTCGATCTGGACCTGCATGAGTAGGAATGCTTTGAATTAATCTCTTTACAACCAGCACAAAAAGGGTGAAAATCAGTCATGACAAGTTTTATAAGACAGAGGCTGAGTGCTGCTGTAATTTGATGAATACACTAGGGCAGTTAGACTTGGCAGAAATGCTGTTCGGTGAATTAATTAAAATTGTTTTCTCCGAGGAAGGAAAAGTTGTGTTTTGGGAAAAGCAGTAATATCATATGCAAGTGACATGAGGCTTGCTCGAGAGTTTTCAGGCCTAAGGGGTGAAATGCCTAAAGGAGCAGTTGATCCTTGAATAATGTATTTATCTTGCAGTTACACGTCACCATTTTCCTACCAGGACTGGTTGAATTTCCTGAACAGCAGCTCAAAACATAACATCAAGTTACTAAAGGACACTGGGGAAAGAGGAAGGTCATGTTTTGCTCCCAAAGTGTCCTCTTTATTCTGTCCATTTCTTTCTTATCCTTTAAAAATATTAGTGTGTCATTGCTGCATGCTTAGACCTTGTGTACAGGGGGAAACAAGTCCCTCTCTGGAGCCCCCCAAATGCACAAGGACTGCTTAGTGTTTTGCTGCAAGTTCAGGATAGAGCCACTGGTGAAGACCAAGCTGGATGGCTTTAGCATGGCTTGTTGCTGGATGACCACACAAACATTTTTTGCCCTTTTCACTAAGAAGCCCTGAGATTGCTCTAGCTGGGGACTCAGAAATGTTTGAGACTGAAAGACTATACAACCTTTACTTCTCACTTCCTGCTGCTCGTCCTCTTAGGCTACATGTGTGTCAAGTCAGGGAGCATCTTCCACTCCTTTTTGGTAATACCCTGGGCACAAGGCGACCTCCAGATTACCTCCCAATTAATAACCCTCTCAATTTGAAGCAATCCAGCCTGAAGAGATAGCAGTCTTTGAGGTCAAGTGCTTTGACCTGAAAACCAGTGAGCATCCACATTGCAGCCAGAGGCCCACTGGAGGTTGCTCCTTGGTTGTTCATTGCCCTGAGACAAAAAAAAAAAAAAAGAAATTCTGCAGAAGGCCCTTGATTAATTATCCTCATTACTCAATATTTTAACCCACCTTGTCAGCCCTTCCCACTCTGCCTTGCAGGAGGAATAAAATTTCCAAAGCGCCTGGAGCTAATGGCAATGGGGAAACCACACACAGACCAAAGTGCTGACAAGAGCAAAAACCTGCTCCTCCATTCAGCACCTTCAACTTCCAGAAATGCACACAAGCCCTAACTACAAGGGTTAAAACATATACATCAGATCCTTTGCACCAAGCTCCTGATTAAGGATTTCCTCTGCTCTTTTCACTGGTGGAGTGGTAAGATTCATCCCTACCACCTGAACAGAGAGGATTTGTTCGCAGCTTTTTTCCCCCAGCTGTTGCACAACTGTTTTCCAGTATGATCAAGCACATTTACATGCACTTTGCTATAAGACTGTGAGTCACAGATGGGATTTAGCTTGAAGCAAATCTCTGGGCTCTGAGCGCAGGCATCTTGGATGGAGATCATGGATGTGTATAAGAAAGACATTATCATTTGCAGGGGGGAGGTGAAGGGAAATCCTCCCCCTNGAGCTTTCCCTAATTTCCCCCTCTTTTTTTTTTTTTTTTTTTTTTTTTTTTTTTTTTTTTTTTTTTTTGGTTTAGATATCTGAATTTCAAACGTGACTGAGATTTAGGGACATGTAGTTTGAAGCCAGTGTGGCTGCTCTGGGCCGATGTGTAAATGCTTGAGCTGATATCCTGGTTGTCTTTGTTAAACCTGTCATAATTCTAATTAGTATTTCCCAGTTGTTCCTACCCTCCTCTTCTTCAAAACTTTCCTCCTGACTTTGCCCTACAACACACTGCAGTGCTTGGACAGTGACTTCATGAAGAGCTGAGCCATCCTCACAGTGGGAGGGTCCTCATGGGGACCCTCCAGAAAAGACATGGGGCACACAATGAGATGTAAGTACTGGTGCATTTGCTCCAAGGTAAGCCAGGAGAAACACCCTCAAGCTGTTCATGGGTAAAATTGTTTTTTACACATTGTCTCTTTTTACAGTAAATAAACAACTTTTTATATCTAAAATCCTTATATCAAGTGTTAAAAGATGTGGAATGATGGTCTGAAGATTGTCTTTCTGCATTGTCCTTGACTACAGGTGGGTGGGGGAGAGGTCTTAGCTACTGATTTTGTGGACAACTCCTAAGGAATAAAATTCAAAAGGGAAAAGGAAAAATAATGGAATCTAAGGCTCTTGGCCTACAGCTTAGTTTTTTATTAATTGCCACCAAGTTGCCCTAAACCAGGAGGTAACCGAGGTTCTTGGGGCTATTCTAATGACAGTAAATTTAAACTATCACACTGAAGAATTTGATACAGCTAGTTGACTGCTGACTGTCCTTCCTAAGGCTATCAGCCAGTAAAAAATTCAAATGTTTATACAGCAAAAAATCCCAAGTAACTTACCTCTTCCCCGTATGCTCTGAAGGTCTATATATATGTATTCCTGTGCAAGTGTACCTTAATAAAGGCAATATTGATTTTTTTCTAATAAGCTTTTGAAAGGAACTGTTATTTTTCTGAGATGCTGTAGTTTTTGTAATTGCCCCATTAAGATCTAAAATATTATAGCTGTGCCTCCCAAAAATAAAAGAAATAAAATACAAAATAAAAATAAAATAATAAAAATACCAATTGGCTAAGCAGAAAGTGAGAGGGAGAGGAAGATTTGGCTTTGCAGCAAAGCTTCTTGCCTAAAGATGTAAGAACATTTTCCCAGTGAGCTCATCATTCAAAGCCAGGCAGCCAGAACATGCTTCACAAGAGAGAACCTCCTGTGAACTCCTCACCTTTGTAAGGTAAGTCAGTGTTCACAAGGAAATACCCCACCACACCATTCCCTTTGATGTTTTCGCTCTGCAGAAGGGAAGGGTGGTCTTTTTAAAGAATTCACAATAGAGAGAGAAGGGGAAGAGGAAGCCCTTTGAAGAGAGGAGAGAGCCTCTTCTCATTTTGCTGCTGACTACCAGCCACCCCTTTTCCTTTGTGCCTTGCACAAAAGAAGGTTTGCAAGCCCACTTCCCCCTCAACCAGACAGACATTTTCTGCAAGTACCATACCAAGAGGAGGTGGCTTTCCAACACAGAGAACACAGAGGGAGGAAGGAACTGTTTGGCTTCACACATCAACCATAAATCAAACCTCTTGAACAGCATCTGTGTAAAGTTTCAAGGTGCATGGGACCTGGTGGGTCTTCCTGTGTCTTCAGGAGGAGCAGCAAAAGCACGCATGCTGGTCTATATGCAAAGATCTCAGGAAATCCTGACTCTTCCTATGGCTTTACTTGAATCAGGATGGGGTTAATACTGAAAAATATCGGGAAGGGCAAAGCTCAGGGGGAGATAAAAGCATCTGAGGGCATAAAAGGTAACAAGAACTGATTTTATGATCATTTAACTGGAAATTCAGAGGAAATGCATATTTGTTGATGAATATGGGAGGCAACTTAGTGCTGTGGGTGGTATGGAAAAGACTGAATTACTTCACAACTTCTTGGACTCAGTCTTGACAGGCTAAGCCTGATCCTAGAGCTTTGACTCCCACCAACATGGTTTGGGAAGGAGAGGGTTAGTGAGAGAGCAAGAAATGAAGGAGAACTTAGATAAACTGGATGTGTCTAACACTAGGGTCATATGGGATTCATCTGAAGATGCTACAAGCACTGGCTGATGTGGTTACAAAGGTAGTGTCTATCATGGCAATTAGAGACAGCAAATCACTGATGATGCAAAATGTGAATATTATGTCTGTCTCTAAGAGTGGGAAGACCAGGAAACTGTAGGTTGGTCAGTCTCAACTCAGGGCCTGGAAAGGTCTGCTAGAACATCTGCTTGTTGTTCACTTTCAATCTATGTAAAAAAGAAATCAGGAACAGTCTACACAGATTTTTCTAGGGCAAATTGTGGTTAACCAACCTGATTGCCTTATGTAATTGCATGCCTGGCTGTATGGACAAGGGAAGAGCCATTGTTAGTGACAGGTGTCAAAGCAAGGAGCCATGGACACAGGTTGTGACTTGGGAAGTTCCGGCCTTCTTCACTGGGAAGGTATAAAGTAAAGGATCATCCCAGTAAGCCCATGGTTGGCCTGCTTTGATGTTGAAATGGGCCTTCTTCAGGCTGAAGACTGCAAATCTTCAGACATTCCCTCCAACCAACACTTCTGTGATCCCCGAAGGGAGACCATAAAGCCCCATTACCAGTAAAGAATTCATATGACTTTGTGTTGCTAGGCAAGAAAACTCAGCAAAACTCTACACAGACCAACTTGTTTAAGCCCTCTACAAACTCTATTTTAGATAATTTTGGGTTTTACCCCGGTCAAGAAAATGTCTTGAATTTGCTAATCAGCCCAACCATTGACATTTGAAAGCATATCCAACTGACTAGACGTGGCTTTTGTGGCTGAAGACTTAGCCAAACAGGTAGGAGATGAGCCTGCCAACAGTCTCATGTGTGGACACATTTTTTGCATGGCAAGTCTCATACAGCTATAGCCGAGGTGCTCTGGGTGTCTAGACAAAACTTTCACGGTGCTTGTAGCATCCACAATCACTTGTCTCAGCATGAGGAAGAGAAAGGGGGTGGGGGAAAGAAAGAGACTTTATGCAGATGAAAGTGCTTCCAAGTCAACACTGATTAATTTTGAAAACAGGCAGGTACTCGTGGGTGATTTGCAGCAGAAAACCTGCTGAATTGTATGTGCCTCTGCACGTAAGGAGAATAAGAAACGTTCAGGACATCCTCTCAGACCATTCCCTAGTTACATGAGCCAATGGACAAGGCATCCATTATGGACCAAATACATTGCCTGGCCCATGTTTGCCATGACAGAAATCCACCTCATGTTCCCATCAGTTGCACTCTATACTGATGGAAGAACGAGCAGGTAAACAACCAGCAAACAGATAATCACCAGTCTGGAGAAAAATGCCAGTCAGCAAGAGTCATTTTCACCCCCCACTCACCATCCCGAGCAGACCAGGTTTATAGACCTCCAGAAATAATGGAAGAACAATAGTGTATTTTACCCCCGATTGCAGCTAAGTTGATTAATGGACATCAGGCAAATTAGGAGTTGTCTGTTTTATAACTGCCTTCTAAAAACATGCCTAGAGTAATGGAAGGGTTCTTCTTATTTTTTCTTTCTTTTTTTTCTTTCATTTCTTTCTCTATTTTCCCTCTTTTTTTCTTTACTTTTTTTTTTTAATGCAACATATCAAGCTACATCTTTTTACTAGTGCAAATATGCAGATGGAAGACATCTCAGCTGTAATTTGTCTCACTATAAAACAAAGACTGGAGGCAGATGCTAAACTTGGTTCTGTCTTCTTCATGAAACATCTACAGCACCTTGTTTTGCATCAGAGAATAGACAGCAGCATTTAGACTTAGGAAAAGCTCTTCCTTTCATTTCCTTTTTTCATCATTAGCTGGGATGTTTTATTTTTCATTAACAATTGAAAAAAAAAATGGATGGGCAAAAACTTTTGGTTTCAAACACTTGACCTTCAAAAGTGCAACTATGTCACCTCTCACCAACACCAAAAAAAAGAAAGAAGAAAAAAAAGTCCTCTCCTACTGGTATTACATTGTTTCACACATAAAGTCATTGAAAAGGTTGCCTTCAGAGAATATAATACCCAGTTATGAGATGTTTTTGGCACAAGGACAAGGTTAGATATTGCCAGACAAAGAAAACACTTATAATTTAGTTAATGGCTGGCAAAGTTATACCTTTCTGCTGCTAATTAATTTTCCATATTTCCAGCCAAATGAATCTGCAGGACTATATAATCACCCAGGACAGCAGTCTGCAAAGTGTTAAAACATCATTAAGTTAAACACTAGTCTCACCCTGGCTGCTTCATTTGTCATCAGCAACAGAGTTTGTAGATGAAAGGGAAGAATTGCCAGAGATGGAAACTATAAGACCTGGCGCTGGTCTTTAGGATGTGTGTTTTGTTGGAGTACAGCTGGGACTAGGCCAACTCCCGAGGGACCAGAATGTGTCAGCAAGTAGGTGATGTGATTTACACAATCCTAGAGCCACCTGCACATGCTCTCAGCAAGTAGGTGATGTGATTTACACAATCCTAGAGCCACCTGCACGTGCTCTCACACCAAACATGTGAACATCTCGGAAGCAGGAACATGACCATGCTGAAAGGAAAGCATTCATCTCAGGTAATGTTCTTGGCCTCCCAAGAACAACAGGGAGAATAAAGCTAAGATTTAAGGTCTTTGGGCCACATTGTGTTTCACAATCCTTTCCTAGCTCAGGCAGCAGTTGAGCACTAAACGGAGCACTAACACTCCAATAAGTCATTTTTCTGGTAGTTTAGTCCAGATCCTGATACTACTTACAAACCTTTTACATAAGACACACTTCACTGTGGAAAATTCCTGGTGATCCATTCCATTAGATATTTTTCATCAATTTTTTTTTTGAGAGGCTGATATTCCAGTACTGGCATCACTGCATACACTACCAAAAAACAAGGGGAATCATGGCTGAGGATAGCTGACATGCCTTAAGTCAACCCTAAAGCATTTCCAATGAGGTTTTTGGCAAATTAAAAACTGAAAAGAACTAAAAATTATCTCACTCTAAAGCAAAGAACTATTTCAAGTCTTTTTCGTGTGTTTTGGGTTTTTTTCCTAAAATCACAGTAGCAGAAATTTCAAAACAGCTGCTTTGGAACCAGGTTTTTTTCAAGTTTTTATTTGTGGGGGTATAAAGTCTGTATGATATCATTTGCTTGTTTGTTTGGTTTCTGTTGATGCACATCTCTGCTGTCTGCAGGGAAAAAAAGCTTGCTTTTGGTACAGAAAAAAAAAAAAACCAAAAAAAAAAAAAGCTTTAGCTTTCTGAAAGAAAGCGTAGACTGCAGAATTTAGCCAGAAAACCTTTTACCTAAGTGGACTTAGTAATATAGGCAGCAAATTATCTCCTCTCATCCCCAAGAAATAATTTTTCATTTCCCAAAGAGGGATTAACACTTTATAAACTATACAGTTAATGGACTTGAACAATAATATGCATGGCTTGTTATGAGCTCTAGAAATTTGTAAAAGGAAATCATTCTCTGTAGAGAAGGTTTCAATATTTTAATGTTAAATTTCTTTTTAATTTAGAATAAACTCCTCATTTTTATTTTATCGTGACAAAGCAATTGATCCTGACTTCTTGGACAGCTAGACAGGCAGGCATGGAAACTCAGGGAAGAAGTGAGTAATGGTGTTCTGTCCTGTCTGTCTCCTTTCCCACCCAGCAGAAAACATCAAAACTTTTGACTAAAACACTTTAAGGTTTTCAGGTTCCTGATTCCCTGTAGGCAATGATTCTGGTGTGCTTCAGAGGAGTTGGTTCCCACTAGACCACAACATCTTGCAAGTCCAGTTTCCAGAGGAAATCTAGTCATTAGAGGTTAATTGTTCTCTGCTTGGAATTTGTCACACTTGAATCAAAACTGATCCATCTCAGCAAAATGTTTGAATTACTATGAATCAGCTTTTTTAACTGGTAAAATAAACAAACATTTCTGGTTTTTTTTTTTTTTCAGCCAGCTTTAGTAAAAATCAACCTTAAAATAGATTGTTATGTCTTGGTAGATTTTAGTGAAATATGTGAAAAAATTAGTTTATATTTCCAAAAGTAGCTGGTAATCTTGGTCTAGATAAAAATTTGGACTAGGAGAAAAACATTACAAAAACTGTCTGAAAACAGGAAAAGAACTAGAAAATAAAAAGCAGAACAAAATTTCTGAAAACTAGGAGTTACTTGTTAAGAGAGACATTTCTTCTGGATGCAACCTTAACTGCACTCTCTCCAAATGACAAGGAAGTTGATCAGTAACAGAAATTTACAACTGATCTTTTACAGAAGCGACTGATCCCCTGAAGACTCGTTCACATGAATACAGAGCCTGTGATGCTTAGAGACACAGAAACTTTCACGTAGTTATTTTGGGATGTTCAACTGCAGATCCCCTGAAGGGACTTGATTTCCTGAGAAGGTGCTCAGTATTTAAGAAAATCAGATACCTTCGAGGTGTTGAAGACCTGGCTTTACTCTTTCCCTGCTGAACTATAGTTTTCAAGATTCATGGTTAAAACCATCTTGTGTAAGATGGTGGGTCACTAGACATGACTGAGATGTTGAAAAGGATACCTAAAGCTGCACAAAACTTGCTAAACCTCTTTCCATCTTCAAACTGGCTGAATCACATCAGAAAATCTTAAGCAAAATCTGGATCCTCTCTGAGATAGTGCCTGAGTTGTGGGTTTACACAGACAAGGTGTGAGAACTCATGGCTGCTTGTCAGAGTTCTGCTTTTCTTTTTGGTGGACCAGAAGTTCAGCCTGATGAGGGGTGTAAGTTTTCATTCTGTAAAATATCTGCCTGGTTGTGACTACCAATATCTCTAGATTTATTAATCCTTCAACAACTCAGTTTATTCCAGTCCTGGACACTTACCATTCCTGCAAAGAGATGTCAGAAACGTTGCCCAGAGCAAACTGGCCCTTGTAACAATACAGGTATTCACTGGGGTATCACCCAGCAGCAGAGCCCTGGCACGGAGATGATCATTTCTTCTCCACTGCTCACTGCATGCAGACCTATCCAGGCCAGGCCATTCTAAAAACTCTGCCTCATTCCACATCTCTTACCGAGATTTATGACAATTAGCTGCCGAATCCATAATTAGCAAGTGGTAACAGATCAGCAGATATATCCAGTTCTGGTGACACCTCTGACAGATTGACGTCTACTCCCCAAATCCCTGCGAGGCTTCGTGTTTTCCCTGTGACCACTCTCAGAGTTTTGGCAAGGCTGTCTCAGCAGGGAGGAGAGGGAGAGCTGGGGAAGAACAAGTTCTCACAAGCATGACAGGACCCATGCATAACCATTTGGCTTTGCAATTAAAAACATGTTCTGTCTTCCTCTGCGTCACTGAGAACATGTAAGTTGCTCTGCAAAGTGTCCTGTATTCAAATAAAATGGGAGGTTTGGGTTTCTACATGTGAGTTTTTGTTTGCTCAGAGAAAGTGGGGGCTTTTCTGCCTTTCCAAAGAAGCATTTCAGGAACTTTTCTGGGGTGGAAAGAGGAGGAGAATGTGGGAGGAAGAACAGTTTATTTGCATAGGACCTTCTTTTTAGACACTGCAGTGAATGCAGAGGTTGTGAGACAGTGAGGCCCACCTAACCTGAACCAAATGAAAGAATACATAATTCCTTAACCAGCACTCTAAATGGGATCCAAAATCCTCTTTCTGCATCACCTTCACATATCCACCTTGGAGAAGCATCAGCCCTGCAAGTCTCTTATGGGATTCTTTAATCTTTGCAAACACTCAGTGGTACCTCCACCCTTTCTAGGCAAAGTCTCCCAGATTCCTGGCCCATTTTTTTTCCCAGCAGCAACCCTTAATTTTGAATTTCTATATAACTCGTATCTCAGTGCATCTCTTAGTTTTAGACTTCTACATACCTTGTGTCATGGTGCATCCCTTAATTTTAGATTTCTATATACCTCATATCTCAGTGCATCCCTTATTCGCAGGTGCTGTGTACATGTTTCTCATTTGCAGCCATAGCTTTAACTAAGCACTTTCATTTTTTGAGCCCTGCTGGGTATAACATTTAAGACCTTCAAAGCAGTGTATTTATGCAGTACACCACTAGATAAAAAAATATGATATGAAGGTAGGGGTTAGACTAGGCCTTGTGTGCAAGGTTACTCAGAGTGTGGCTGAGCCCATCTCACCTGAATTTCAGCCTAGCTGGCTCTCATGCCTGACCTACAAGAACCACATTCAGATCATCTGTGAATCTGTAACAGAAACAATGCAGCTGCTTATTGCATTGATTGCATCAGGAGCCTGATTTGCCTGCAATAGCTCCAACTCAATATTCCATTCTTGTCCAGAGGATAAAATGAATGATGCACAATGTGAATTCAGCCCTGTGTCATTTCCTTTAATGACACTTTTTTAGTTTTCATTTGTAAAAATACCTGGTGGAGGGTGGCAGCTATATGTAGGCTGTTCCACAGAAGTCAGAGGTACTTCAGAAATCTCTCACAGAAGTAAAGAGGGCATATTAGTACCTGGCAAGATGCATCTGTAGCTGCAAGGCAGCCTGAGAAAGAAATGGAAGTTCATTGGTTTTTTAAGGTGTAGGGGTATGTTGTCTGTTAACCTAGATGCTGGAGGAAGACATGTTGGGAAATTGCCAAACAATGAGGGGTTTTTTGGCAGTACCAATACAGACAAGTGTCTGTCCAGTCAGTAATGGTCACAGTTTTGCTGCTCTCCAGGCTGTCTTGGGGAAGTGCAGTGCTGGATCCTGACCCATTTTTACGTTAGGTCTTACCAGACCTATCCCAGTACATTTTACCTATGTAGATAAATAAATAGCAGAAAGGTAAATACCACCAAAAAAAGGAAAAAAAAAAACCCAAACAAATCACAAAAAGAAAAAGAAAGACTACCCTTTATCAAGTGGAAAACATTTTTTTTTTCTTTTTTCTTTTCCTTTTTCTTTTCCTTTTCTGCTTCCTGGTGCTATTGTAAGTCGTATAAGGCCTGGATACTCTTTCAGTATGGCTGTAGTTCACATCTTGAGTGTAACAGGCCAGGACTGATTAATAGTCCCAATGCCAGACATCACAGGCTACCTCTCTTAACCCTCTCTATAGAAGGCTTTTCTAGAGGGTACACTCTAAGACCAATTGAGGCATTTAGGTGGCAATATAACAGTGAGGACAACTCACAAACAGGGTTTAATCTGAGTGGGTGATCTCCATTTGTTTAGAAGCACAAAGGTAACCTATATGTCTACCCCAAAAAAGCCTGAACATTCTTTTTGTTCTTACCTTACACCTCCAGGATGCTGTAATACACACAGCCATCACTGTCTTTTCCCAACACCAGTGTGAGTCTAAAAGAAGGTCTGCAGGAGTATTTAGTGGGGCATTTGTTTCCAAATGAAGTTGGTCATTTCTTCTTAATGTTTTTTGGACACATTGAACCTTCTGAACAGTTTGGAAATTCTGGGTCACGATTGCTACTGTTTCAGTAAGAAAAAGAAAGATGCCTAAATACCTTTTCAGATCTGGGATTTGACAGTCCAACCTGAGCTTCTCCATTTAACCAACTTGCCCTTGCTTCTGGTTAGCAAATAATCTGGAAAAAGAAGAAACTGGTAGAAAGGTCTCACAGATCTTTATAAATAACAAGGAAAAAAAATCTTGTTTCTATAACAAGTCTCTCTATTAAAGTCAGACAACATGTAATTCAGGAATAAGTCAGACAAGAGATGACCTTATGGTCTTTAGGTGCTTCCAACGTGTTTCTCTGTGTTGCAAGCTCTATGTTATCTAGTGATGGAGTCTTTCTCA
Organism: Heliornis fulica; assembly: GCA_013399135.1. Classification (NCBI taxonomy): domain Eukaryota; kingdom Metazoa; phylum Chordata; class Aves; order Gruiformes; family Heliornithidae; genus Heliornis; species Heliornis fulica. Next base: position 26,536 of record VXBZ01004501.1, on the reverse strand, counting down.
CCCATCTTCTTGCTATTTTGCTTTTATACATATTTATTACCTTATCATAGTCAAACCTGAACAGCATAACCCCTCCAAAGTATGATTCTTCTATTTTGCAAAGAATTTTATTTTACAGAAACAACCACTGGTTTGTTAAAGAAGTTGTTTGCAAGATGACTAGATTAGATTAATTAGTTAATGTTTGTAAAGTACTTTGAAGATTAAGAACACTATATAAGTGTTAAGTATTATTGTTATTATAATAGATAGAGAAGGTAGATAGCTAGATAGGTAAAGAGATACAGTAGTCAGATAACAATAATTATAATACTTAGCATTTCTATAGGGCTTTACATCTTTTGAGTGTTTTACAAACATTAACTAATTAATAGAGTTAAGCAGACAGATAGTAGATAAAATAGTAGGTAGATTGATAGATAGGAACAAATTTTGCCTTTGGATATATGAATAGTAAAGTCAATGGAAGTTTCATCCCATTGATGAGGGCAGAATTTGGTCCATAGGCAAATTTAAAGGCAAATTAGCAATTTATCTTCAAATGTTGGGTTGGGTTTTTTCCACAATTTTCTTCCCACTGAGATTAGCTGTGGGAACAGAAAGTATACTGGAATGTTGAAATGAATTATCAAACATGTCAAAATTTGCAGTGACATATTATAGAATCAAGGCACGTTGTTAAGTTTAGTCACATCAGAGTGTCAGTGACTCAGCTTTGCAGTGACTGAAATGATACATCATGTCTTTGGGAAGCTCCTTCAAGTTGCTGGATGAAACAGCATTATCATTGTGCTCCCGTACATCTTTATTCTTCACATATTTATGAAGATGAAGGAGCATGATCTACTGACTTAGGAAAAACATAGGAATTAGAGCCAGATGTAAGTATACATTATCTTCATTAAATAAATCTTATATTAATTAAAATGGATATAAATAATCGAAAGATCACCCAGTCCAACACCCCTGTCTGAGCAGGACCACCTGGATCACACAGGAATACATCCAGATTGGTCTTTAATGTCTCCAGAGAAGGAGGCTCCACAACTCTCTGGGCAGCCTGTTCCAGTGCTCTGTCACCATTACAGGGAAAAAGTTGTTCCTTATATACAGATGGAACATTCCATGTTCCAGCTTGAACCCATCGCCCCTTGTCCTATCACTGGCCATCACTGAGAAGAGCCTGGATCCATCCTCCTGACACTCAACCTTTACATATTTATAAACATTAATGAGGTCATCCCTCAGTCTCCTCTAAAAAAAGAGGAGCTAAAGAGACCCAGCAACCTCAGCCTTTCCCCATAAAGAAGGTGTTCCACTCCATCATCTTGGTGGCCCTGCACTGGACTCTCTCAAGGAGTTCTATATCCTTCTGGAACTGAGGGGCCCAGAACTGGACACAATACTCCAGGTGCGGTCTCACCAGGGCAGAGAAGAAGGGAAGAAGGACCTCTCTTGACCTACTAGCCACCCCTCTTCTAATACAACCCAGGATGCCATTGGTCTTCTTGACCATGAGGGCACATTGCTGGCTCATGGTCATTCTGCTGTCCACCAGGACCCCCAGGTCCCTCTCACCTGCACTGTTATCCAACAGACCAGTCCCCAAACTATACTGGTACTTGGGCTTGTTCCTCCCCAGATGCAAGACCCTACACTTGCCCTTGTTAAATCTCATTAAAACTCTCCGTGCCCAGCTCTCCAGGCTGCCTAATCTTGTTGAATGGCAGCACAACCTTCTGGGGTGTCACCACCCCTCCCAGCTTTGTGTCATCAGCAAACTTGCAGGAAAATAATGTTGCTTTTTGAAATAACGTTCATATCCTGGGTGCCTTTGAGATACAGCTGCCAGTGAGTTCCAGAGGTCCTAAAGCCTCTGCTACCTCTGCAGTAGATAAAGGGAGGGAGGAAGAGACAACTGAGTGTGAATAGTGTAACTCTGCAATGCAGTCTCATTAGTGTCATTCTGTGCTTGAACTAATTAACTTTTCTGAGGACTTCTAATATAGAACCACGGAACCACAGTATCCTTTGCACTGGAAAGGACCTCAAAGATCACATAGTTCCAAACCCCTGCTATGGGCAGGGACACCTTCACTAGGTCAGGTTGCCCAAAGATCCATCTAACCTGTCCTTAAAAACTTCCAGGTATGGGGCTTCCACAACATCTCTGCACAACCTGCTCTGGACTGCTGACTCCAGCACCTGACTGATGCATCAATGCTGCCTCTGCATCAGGGGTAGCATTTCCACAAAGTGATGCTCTGTACTACCAGGTTGAGGCTCTGCTCTGAATTTTTACCTATGGACACAACTGGTATTTTCTCTTTGCAAAGCGTTTCTGCCACTGGGTATATGCAAACCTATCTCAAGTCTTCAGGGTAATTAGAACAGACCACAAATCGTGATGAAATAGTAAGATGCAGAAGAAGGAGCCATCATACTTAACCCTTGACAGTTGTGGTGTAGATACTTAAATCTGAGCTAGGCACTCTATTCTTCGTTAACAGCCAACAGAGCAAGAAGCACTTAACTTTCTTCTGCTTGGTATATATGTCTACCTTAGAAGGAGATGAACTGAATCCTAGAAAGTATTGTTTCTGTGCACTGACTATCAGTGAAGCCCAGATGATTATTTCAGATAACACCAACTCTGTTGCTGGTATTTAAAGTGAGATGAGACCTAATCTATTGTGGTGGGTTCACCTTGGCTGGCTTCCAGATGCCCACCAAGCTGCTCTATCACTCTCCCTTCTCAACATGACAAGAGTGAAAAAATACAATGAAAAGCTCATGGGTCAAGATAAAGACAGAATTATCATTTACCAATTATAGTCATGGGCAAAACAGAGTCCACTTAGGGAAATTATTTTAATTTATTGCCAATGAATAAGAGTAGGATAATGAGAAATTCTGCAATTCTTCATAAACTGCTCCAGCACAGGTCTTTTTCATGGAGTAAAGTCCTTCAGAATCAGAGTGCTCCAGCATGGGTCCCCCAAAGATTCGTTGGTCCTGCCAGAAACCTTCTCCAGCATGGGTTCTCCAAAGGTTGCGGCTTCCTTCTGGGCACATCCACCTGTGTGGCGTCCTCTTTGGGCTGAAATGTGGATACCTGCTCCACCATTGTCCACCATGGGCTGAAAGGGGACAACCTGCATCCCTATGGTCTTTACTACAACCTGCAGGTGAATTTATTCTCCAGCTCTTGAAGGACCTCTTTCTCCTCCTTCTTCACTGACCTTGGTGTCTGCAGGATTCTCTGACTTACATTTTCCCACCTTCCACCACCCCGCCCCTTTTCTTTCCCCTTGTTTTTTGGGTTTTTTTTTCCGTTTTTTTCCTTTTTTTTCCTCTTTTTTTTTTTCCCCAGCTGCTGGGCTATCACATATAAATGACCAAAGTGAAATTGGCCACTGGCATGTCCATCCTGGAGCCAGCTGTAACTAGCTCTGTCCAAGATGGGGAAGCTTCTGACGTCCTCGTGGAAATCACCCCTGCAGTCCCCCTGCTACCTAAACCTTGACATGTAAACCAAATAAACCCATACTAAACATTCCTCTTCTTACTTAATCTGTGAGGTCTAATTAGTGATTTTCCCAAGCTCATCTGCTCAATCAGTCTCACTAGGATTGACAATGAGGAGGCCAAAAAGGCAAGAGGTAAAGGCTGGCCTTTACTGTTTATACAGTTAGATAACTACATCATCATGTACCTGCTCTTCTCTGGTGGGTGAAAGACAGAGATACACAAGGGTTAGAAGCCAGAAAATTGTAAGATTAAGAATACATCTTATCTGCCTTTTCCCTCCTGTCAAAAACACCCTACAATGAAGTTACCAACAACATAAGTTTCCCTTCAGTAGCACAGTCTACCAGTGGTTGGAAAAGTTACTATTATGAAGCAAGTGTAGAAGGCAATAAGCCATCCATCTGACTCAGCCAAAAAAGGGCAACATTCAAATATTGTACAGCACAAAACCTGTACAGAACAAGTACACCATTCATCAACAAAACAACCCTTTGATCACCTAAAGAGGCATAAAACATTAAGCAGGCAAGCAAGAGCAAGAAATAGTGTCAATATCCTCATTTTTACTGGGGATGGACAGTACACACCTCAGTAATTAAAACTCATAGCTTTCTTCTCAAGGAACTTGAACCCAAGTCTCAAGTTATGGGTGAATATTCACACTGCAAAGTTTCAAGACAGACCTGTCTGAAGTTCCCTCGTTGGAGCAGTTTTATTTGTATAGCATATTTTGCTATTTCCTGGGTCACGGGGAGAATGACTTTCTAGTTTAGTGGTTAGTGTATTCACCTGGAAGGGGAAGTCCTCAGTTCCTGTGCCTGCTTCTGTTAATGCTTCTGTATTTTTCATTTAAGTATTCATTGATGTGGATAATGGAAGCCCAGCTTCTGCTCCCAAATGAAAGACTATAACATGAAGATATATAGTCATTTGCATGGGCTTGCCATCTTCCTGTTCCCATGAATATTTAATTAACCTATGCAAAGTGAAGTGGTTTCAATATGAGGAACTGAGAAAGCCCTGCCCTAGAATATTCTTTAGCCTAGTGGTTAGGGCAGTCAGGGAAGTGGAGAGGCAAGTTAAAATACCCTTAAGCAGAAGAGGGAATTGAACCTGGATCTTCCAGAACTTGGTGGGTATTCTCAACACAAAGTTATTGGTGAGAAAAAGGTAGCATCTTTGCTTCCTTTTCTTGCCTGAGCTAATGGGACGCCCTGCCAAAATGCTTATCACTGAAAGATCATCACAGAGTGTGACTGATACAATCTTTATTAGAAAACAAATGATTTCACGATGAACTTTGAAAGAAATGGAGTAAATGATGTGACAACAAAATGGCTTACCACAAGGGAGCATACTCACACCTGTATTATTTGCAATCTAGGCAAGCGATCTACCTATCTGTAATTAGAGAAAAATATTACGGTTTTCAAAATTTAACTCGCCAATTCAAGGACCTGGCCCAAACGAAAGCCATGTTAACATCAACACTCTTCCAAATCTCAGAATATCCTATAAAAGATCAGTGAAATTGCCCTATAGATAGGATGCTACCAAGTCCCTTTCTTCTCTAAAGTTCAAGGCCCGATAAACAGAATGGAATACTCAGAAGACATGTGATGCAGAATCTGGACTGCTTGGAACTGACATTGGGAGACTTGTTTTTCCTCAGGGCATAGATAGAAAAGACAAAGTGTAAGGTTAACCTATAGTATAAATTACTGAAGAAACACGTGAATTCCAAACTGAAGGTCAGCCCTGCAATGCTGTAAACCATGGCACTCGCATTCTGTTATCCGGTAGATAAATATTTATGTCATACACAAGAAAGTGCTGATATATCAGTACCTATGAAGAGGTTAGATATCCTGTTGAAGGAAAGAGGTTGATTTTTTTTATGCATGCCTTAGGCCAGCTGAGGGAAGCAATCTGTATCTCCTAGCTGGGATCACCTGATGGAGGAATGGATAATAAAAAAAGAGAAAGGAAGGGGGTAAAAAAAAAAAGCAGAGTGGAGAAAGGAAGGAAGAAGCTTTGAAGCAGGCCACAAAATTCCCAACATGACTGGATTGTTAAGATCCAATCAGTAATATGCCTGTTCTCAAGCCCAGTAAATTTCAGATAGATCTGGCTGATAAAGTTTAATTTCCTTCTATTTTCAAATATTATGATAAATTTCCCTGTATCATTTTCCACTCTTTTTCCATTTAGGTACACTATAAAAAAAAAAAAAAGAAAAAAAACCCACAGAAATTCCTAAAAAGAACAAAAAACCCAGCTTAATTTTCTATGATACTTATTGACAAGTCTCTATATATACTTAATTCTCTGTATTGACATCATAATTACTTGACATCAACCTGGTATCAATACACAGGGCTGCACCATACTCTCAGCTCAAAAGATGTTTAAGCAAGAACATCTTCATGTCCAGTCAACCCATAACTCAGGCTAATTAAATGCAGAGCTCTGCAAAAAAAAACAACAACCTGCAGACAGACCAATCTTTGTCAATCCCCACACAAACTTTACTGAGGAATTTTACAGCAGTCATTCTTGGGCTGCGAGCATGGACTTGCACAAAATACGGATCTTATCTGTTTAGATTATGAGCTCTCTGGGGCAATGACTTTCTCTTTGGATGTATGTATCCACCTCGTAGCACCAGCTCTACCATTATTATGTGCTAATAATGACAGTAACAGTAATAATAATAATAGAAATAATAATAAATTCATGCAGGATGCTGCATAGAAGAGCTGAAGGGCAGCAGGTGTGTTGGGGAAATAATGTAATACATCAAATCCTATGCAGTGAGCACATGAGTGTGTGATATCAAAGACACTACCTATGAAATTAATTTGCCAGTGACACTGCCTTGCCTACCTTCCCTGGGCGTTGTGAGAATTAATTAATGCTTGCAAATCGCCTTGAGAACTTCAGAGGAAAGACACTTTATGTATGCAAAGCCCTGCTGCCTTTCCCTGGTGTCTGCTGCACACCTGTGCCCATTGCATCATGTGCCGCCTCTGTCTGGTCGCAGAGCGCTTGCTGTGTACACATGGCCTCAGTATGATTGATGGTTGGATTGGGGTGCCGACACTGGAAGCTCTCCCCTGTCAGCAGGGAGCTTGCCCACACATGCCTGTGCACCATCAGCCTCTTTCCTCAGGCACAGTTGTCAGGTTTCCCAAAATGATGATTACCTTTCCCCAGAAACAAACGTCCATCCTGACACCTTTCTTCACTGGCGTCTTGTAGCATGAGGGCTCCTCTGTAGGGGTCTGTTCACTACCTCCCAGGGCTCTTGTGAAACTTCATTCCTTCGTGTTTGTAAAACATACCATGAGGCCAACGTGAAAGCTGGAGAGAGATGCATGTTCTTATTTTTATGACCACTATGAGCAAATAATTATACCTGTGCAAGATGTCCATGTTGTACCACGAATGCCATTACATCCCCTCGGGGAAGGAGAGAAGAGCTTGAGCCGTTAGCAAGAACAGCAAGGTGAGGCTTCATCTTCAAAGTGGTCAGCTGTAATCTTGGAGGACCTGAGTGTGCCTAAAGGCCATGGCAGCTGCTCTGAAAGGAGCTGCAGGTGCATTATGTCTACAACCCCAGTGTTGTGGGGAATCTGAGATACCAAATTGTTCTTACATTGAAAGTGAGCTCCACTTACAGTACATTCTTATATACAGTGAAGCAAAATGCTTATTTAAATGTATTTTTCTTCTCCTTATATATTTAGTGCAACTCTTTGAAGCATTAACATAAGTTGTTCGGGTGGGATTTTTTTAATGTACATATTTAGGATTGATTTCCAGGTCATGCTTGACACCTTTATCTCAGTACACCAACCATACTTGCATCTGCCTCAGAAGAAGGGGTGGAAGACTCTTGTTTCCAAACACTGATCCCACCTCAAAGTTAACAGAGCTATACCATAGTTGTAGGTGCTGGAAAGCAGTATCCTTTGTTTGCTGGGTGATTTTAAGCAGAAAATACTGGCGGTCCCCTGCCTTGACCTCTTCCAGCTGCACTCAGCAATGCGTATCAAAGCATGGCGAGAGGGAAAAAGACACAAGAGAACATGTTGGTAGGAGTCAAGGCTCCTTTTGTTTTCCACCACTCCCTTTTCTACCCTTAGTAAAAGAGGGTGGGCTCACTCCATGAACCTCCAGTCTTTCTCAACACCATAAAGAGGTGAAATCCAGAATACATCTCCACTGAATCTGAAGTGCTCATAACTTCAGAATCTAATATAAGCCTAACATCAGACACATTGTCTTTCACTTAGCCTGACACCTTGTTCACAGAGCACATTCTGTGACATTAGACATCCATATAAGGATCACATGAAGAATTCCTATAGACTATAATCACAAATTTTCTCCGAGTGCTGCACATGAACTCTTCTTAGCCTACAACAAGGGACCCATTTGGAAAACCTTTCTTTGACCAAAGCCTTCCTACATAGGTCATCTTCTCAGAAAAATCAGATAATTTTTTGTAATCATAGATTTTACATGTTCACACTAGTGAGGGAACTGATCGATGGTGATGGTGATGTTTCACAAAATCATTTCACTGGGCAGCAACTTTTCTTTTTTTTTTTCCTCATAATTGTGTTTAGTCAAGTGCTTTCAAACTTAGGGTAGAAGTCTGAAGTCAAATAGGCAGTTCTTAGTTTCTTCTATCTCTCCTGAAGATTTGAGTTTTCTAAGTAGTCTGCCCAAAAATGACAAATAATATTATTTTCTTTTTTTTCAAGAATCAAAATATTTCTTTTGAATTGTCTGATTTTCAGATTAAAGGAGTTTTTCTCCCTCTAGAAAAGCTAGTGTTTGCAGAAATCTTCCATTTCCATCAAGTAATGATTCTGATGGATAATTAGAATTTAATTTCCCTGACCAGCATCCTCAGAGGTATTCAGGTGCCTTCTGCATCACCATTCCTGCTTCATACAGACATAAGAGTTACAATCTTTTCCTGGTCTATCCAGCTGGAAAACTGAGTCATTTTAGAACTTACTGAGCCTCTGCAGTGGTTAGTCAGGGCCATAAAGAGAGAACCATCAGCACTCATGCAATCTCCCTTTGCCTTTCCCATTCACCCTATCTCCTCCTTTTCCATGCTTTGCATGGGTTCTTGGGCTCTACCTGCTCTGAAGAGTTCCATCTCAGCTCATTCCATACCTACAGGCAAATAATAAAGGTCAATCTCAGATATAATGAAAGGGGACAATGAGTTTGCTCTGGCCACTCCTAGTTTTCCCCACTGCTTCTCACGAGCTCTGCAGGTTCTTCTGGTTCCTCCACCAGGCTTGAATGTTAGGGGGAGGCTGTTCCCACCACTATACCCAGCTGCTCTTCAAAAGTCATGTCCTTTGAAGATGTGCATAGTTACCATGTTATTTCAAAATACCGAAGGTCACATTACCTTTCCTTTTACCTTCCTCCATGTTGGAAAGTAAGGGCAGGAGCAAATTACTGAGTAAACAAGAAGGGACAAGTTTGCAGATTGCTGCAGTGGAGCTTGGAGGGACTCCACCAGACTGGCCTGTTACAGCCAGAGCTCCCCTCCCCAGCTCATCATGCTCATCAAAGCTTCACAGGCATGAAAGTGTCCTCAACACGAGGCATTTTCCCTGCATCTTTTAAACAAAATGCAGTGTCCGAGTCATAGAACTGATTTTTGTCAGTCAGCTTAAACCCCAGGAGGCACTGCAAATCACACATTGGAGGCTGTGGGAAATCAAGGTATCTAAACCATAGAGCACTCCCAAATTCTTGTGGACTTTCTGCCAAATTAAGAATCAGAGCTGTCGCAGATTCCTCCTCTTCCAGCATACCATCCAGTATGGCTTCTACTTACTTTTCCTGCAATTCCTATGAGATCCTGAAAGTTAAGAACTCCAGTTCTGCCTAGTAATTGCATCATGTAAGTAGACAGTCATGTAAGTAGATCACCCCCTCCAGCTCACCCAGGTACAGCTTGGAACTTTGTGGAACTTCGAAAAAGCAGGTGGTCTGACGCACAGAAAGTGCATTAACACTAATGGAGATAAAGGATTTCACAGGAAGATAATCGTTTGCCTAGCAGCTGAATTTATTTTCATTCTCAAGCTGTAATTAAGGGAAAAGTCACAGGTTAAAATGCAATATGTATTTCCCTCCTTTTTTTCTTGCCTAATAAGCAGAGCAAAAAGTTGATTCATTTTTATCTGCAAGGTAAAAGTGAAGGTAAAATCTTTTTACCCGCACCCAATTTAAGCACACAAATTTTATTGAAAAGAATGAAAGAAAGATAAACATCTGGAGAAGCCTGAGGAAAAAAACTCTGAGTTCAATTTTCCAGAATCTTACATGTCTAGAGGAAAAAAAAAAAACCAAAAAAAACTGGGATTTTCCAACTGAAGTATCAGTGTGAGGAGTCATCCATGGACAAGCAACATTTCATCTTGAGATGTTGGGGTTTTTTTCCAACAATGATGAGCAAGTTCCATGGACCCAGATGTTCTTATTGGTATTATTATTTACTATTTGTATATACGTATTACTTAGCAGTTGTAAACTGATGAGTCTGGGAGTCATACTAAACTTAAGTATGTGATAAACTAAAATTGGTCTCAGTTTGCTGAGTGCTTCACAGAAGAACAAAGAAACACAGAACAGAACAATCTGGCCCGAAAAGTCTGTAATTAAAGTGGAAGACAAGAGGTAATGAAAAGTCATTTTTCCATCTGGATACAGACAGAAAAGGCAGGACAAGGAGAGAACAGGGATGTCCAGCATAAGGGACAGCTGTCTCACAACAACATGAGCCATGTCAAGTTCTTCTATATATGTCTCTACTATATGAATAAAATTTGCTAATTGGGAAGTAGGGACAGTATGTTGTGTAAAAATTGGAGAGAATGTTCATGAAATAGGGACAGGATTACAGCAAGATGAACATGTTTCCAGGCATGTAAAATAATATGCTTCTCTGCAGTGGCTTTGCCAAAATATGGGAAGTTTTTATTTTTATTTTCAATTTTGAATTATTTCAGTTTAGGTTAAAAAAAAAAATTAACAGTTTTGCTTTTCCATTAAAATAATCCAATATGTCTGAGCACAGACCTCAGAATATGTCTAAGGGTACAAATTAGAGGATTAGGGATAGAAGTCTGAATACCTTTGAGAATCTGGGTCTCACATTTACTCTAAATTAATGATCACTGAGATAAAGGTCAGTCTCACGCAGGACTGCAAATGCTGACCTCCTGGTTTATACAGAATTTTTTTCTATCAGTTACTGGACACAAACATCAGAAAAAATTATAGACATGTGCAGGAAAGAGACAAACTACTTATTAACTTTGCTCTTCTTGAACATTCTTAATTTAGCTAAGAAAAGTTTAGATGTCTAAGATCCTATCCCCTCTTCTCCTTTCCTTCTCCAACTGCCTTGAAAAACCTCTTAACTGTCTCTTGAAATCTTTCTAAATTTTCAGGATAGCAATTAATCAGATTGAGGTAGCCTGTGAGCAATTACATGAGCCAGGCAGGAACACGCAATCATCTGATGTTGCAAACACGACTACAGAAACACACAGAGACTAACAATTAGCTAAACAATTCAGATGACTGACCCCAATGTTGAAAAATTTGTGTGTTCCCTCCTCTGTCTAGAACTCCTCCAAAGACCCCAATGTGTGAACTTCTTTAGATACAGCTTTGACTTTTGCCATCACAACATTTCTTGTACATTGCAAATGAATAGGCTGGTTTTCTGAAAGTGAACCAGTCAGACTTTTATCAGGAGAGGCAATTAAGTACATGCTTAATATAAGGTGATGAGTACTTTTAATAATTAAGCTCAAGTTTATTATTAAAACAAGATCCTGATAACAATTTACTATTTTACAAGGATTATTTTTCCAAGAAACAACCTCTGCTATAAATACTACCTTTTCCGCCTTTCTACCAAATACTTCAGGTATTTTCTATTTCTGTGCTTTTAGTTCATCCATGTAGAGTAGCAATTTTTGGCACATCAAGCACATTAGATAATTATATGACAGTTGAGAAACTCTCAGCTTCTTGTCACTAGTCTATAAAGCTCTCTGTAATGTTGTAATACAGTATCACTGATATCTCAATGAGATAACATGTTAAGTGTCTACTGGCTATATAATTTGAACCAAGAGTTAACAAAGAGAACTGATCTTTCGGTAAACATATAGTATATTTTTGTCATCTCTTCCTGATAGTGGTTTTGATAAGCAGATTTAGATGTGGTGTTATCCTCTGATTGCTTTTGCAGTGTACTTGCAAGACAGGGAACTCCATAATTCCTGAGACAGATGGTTGAGAGGAATTTCCCAAGTACCCACAGATCAAAGATTGTTCCCTGCAAATGGTGATGGTTACTGATATTACAAATCCACCCAGACATTTTACTCTTCCTCATTCTAAAAGCCCTTTCACTTCCCTCTGCTCAATGTGGATTCCCATTAAGTGGGAAGAACAATTTTAAGCAATCAAACATCTGGTTATAACCTTAGATTGCTCATTAAGGATCAGATTGAGAATGAAGGGGGTAGATGACAGAGATCTACGAAATCAAAGAGGCATGGAAATTTAGAGCAATTGTTTTCTGTCCCTTCCAAAACAAGAGCAAGGGGACATCAAATGAATCATGGAGGAGATGGGTTCAAAACAAACAAAGGGAAATGATTCTTCATACAATATATAATTAAGCCATGTAACTCCTTGCCACAGGATGTTGTGAATGCTGTAAATTTGCATGGGTGCATAAGACTGGACAAGTTCATGACAGAAAAATTCTTCAAGAGCTATTAAATACAAAGACATTACCTCTGGCTCCGGAAGATGCTGAAATGCAAATCTCAAGATGTTGGGATAGTGCTCTGAGGAAGTCTTACTTTTCCCCGAGCATCTATTTATTGATGGCCCCATCAGGAAGAGGGAGATGTGTTTCATGGATCTTTGTGTAGCTGGTACAACTCTTTTTAGCTCCATATTTCATACAGCTGTCTTATTCAGGGAACAGATCTAGTGATGGTCACTAGGAGACATACCATTCACTTCTTAATGTTCTTTCTCTAAATTAGAGTAATCTCAGAATAGATGTTCTGCTAAATACTTTTATTTTGAGGCACTTTATCTTCCGAATTTTCTGCCTGGGAGGTACAGGAAAATGAAGCTTACTGGCTGCTTCTGAGGGAGGAGGGTGCAGTGGCCTCTGAGAGGCATCTCTCCTCCTTGTGCTCCAGTTGGTCATATGCGTAGGCTTGTTTAAAGAAGTGGGGTGCCTCTCTCTACCTCTCTGAGCAAATGGGCTGCCCAAATAACTACCCCTGTCTTAAATATTTAGTGATTCAGAAGTAGAAACACACATCATTTGGGAAATTTGGCTATGTGAAAATTGGCTGGGAAATCCCCCAATTTTTTTATTCCTTTTTACTTCTGGCTCTTGGCAAGCCTACCAGAGCCTCCCCAACTAGGTGTTTTCCTGGTAATAAGGAAGAGTCAGGGAAAAGTGCTTCCATCCTACAAAGTACAGCCTAGTGCTCTACCTGATAGCCTCTCCATATGAACCAGTTTTGGAGGGAAAAATATCCACCCTCACTCCTACCTATTCCTAGCAGCTGGGTTTGAGGAGAGTTAGTGTAGGGAACAAGTCCTGTCCTGTGCCAGAGTACTCCTGCATCTGTACGGGCTAGAAACCTTGTTAGCCAACCCCTTGGTCCCGCAGGCTTAACTATTTTTGTGGGCTAAATTAACTCCTTCATGGGTGAGGATTCAGAGAGCTACTGCAAAATTAACTCAGTCTGAGTGATGTACACAGTCCTGTCCCACAAAATTTAACAGCTGAAGAAGCCTCTTAGCTTCAGGCCCATTGCAGGTATCCTGGACTGGTCACCCCAAAAAGTATTGAGGTACTCAAAAGTTAAAACTTCAACTGCAGGATTTAACCTGGGGTTTCAAAAGCCATTCTCCTCTCTTCCCCAACACCCCTAAAAAGCCTTTTGGGCAAGGAAGGCAACTCTTCAGGCTCCACGGGTATTATTATTTGGAGGCTTGTTTGGTATTCAGAGTTGGCTGCTCCTTGGGTTCACCTGGGTATTTTAGTGCATGCATGCCTGGGTGTATATTGAATGTGCCTAATAGCTGCAGTAGGTGGAGAGGGAGGAAGCTGTGCTCCAAATGATGGGAACTCCTGGAGGGAGTTGTCTTGCCACTGGCATGCTGTCAGCATGCCAATAAATAAGAAAGTTGAGATGATCAGAGGCAGCTATCTAAACAAAATAGGGTGAAAACTCCCAACCTGTGTGTCAATCAGGCATAGGAAACTTGTTCAGTGACCATCCAGCTTCTTCCCATGGCTCAGGTCTGATATTCGGTGCAAGATGAAACAGAAAATGTATCTGTACCCAAAAGAAGGCCCTGTGGCTGTTTGTCCTTTCTGTCATGCTGTTCCTGCTGCCAAACACCACTCAGAGTGTTGTTAGTGGGAAAAGTTAAATGAGAGTTGATTCAAAGGGATCACAAGCTCTTTGTGTATAGATTTGCAAGCACTGAAATTAGCCACTGGGCAGAACTATCCCAGTTCTGGAAGAGTGAGGGTTGAAAAATCATTGACAGATTTGTTGATGCTCTATGCACAAACCTAGATCTCAATGTCTGTGAGGAAATCAGCATCTAGAGGCTGAAAGATACAGAAATCATTCAGAAATCTTCTGAACAAAACCTGCTCTGGGCAGGTAAGCTCAATAGTTTGCTGATTACATGTATAGCTAGTCTAGGAGTGACCCCAGTTCAAAACCCCAGTATTCCTAATGGTCAGTGATAGAGCTGAACCTGAGCTTTGTACCTCTTGAGAAAATAGGAAAGCTGGAGATGCAGAGATTACTCTGGTTCTCAGTATCTTCTGTGCCTGACCTTTGGATAAAACAAGTCAGAAGGACTGTACTTTACCTTTCCATCTATTCAAGTGGGAGGCACAGATGTCTTCCAGTAATACTGTGAAGATCTGAAAAAGAGTCTCCAAGTCACAAAGTGACTTCAACTGACAGTTGACTGACAAGTAGGCTATGAGACCTGAATGAAAGACGGTATCTGTCTCCAGTCTGGAGTTGGGTGCTTTGCTTCCCAGGAAGAAAAGAGCACAAAGCCTCACACTTATCCTAGGCTTTTCTGCTTACCAAACTGGGTTTTCACCTTGTCATGTCACATGCTAAAACCGTTTGGAAGTCCTTAGTGCCCCGTATATTGCATAAGAAGCTTGCTTAACTAAATTGGGCAACTTACTATCAACAAAGCTCCTAAGAATTAGAAACTGCTAAATTCAGTGCTGTGATATGCAAGTCTTCTGATAGATGTGGATCTTTGATACTACATCAGTGACAGAAGAGCTAGAATAGATTAGTACAGAAAATAATACAATAGAATAGGAGCTTTAATCCTTATTCATTTGTATCCAGGTTCTTTAATATCAGCAGCTTCTCTGAATTAGTTTATTTAATATAGTTCAGATACATTTGATCTGCTAAAGCTGAACACCTTCTTGTTCCTCAGGCATGCTGTTTATTATCTTTTATAGATGGGAGCTCTCCCGTCTGTCTGTCTCCATCCCTCCCTCCCCCTAATTGACACTCAGCTCTTCCCAGGGACTGCTTGAATGAAATGTGTTCAATCTTCCCTCCTCTTAAGTGTATTAAATATGCCCAATCCAGTCCCATAAACAAAGTAATAACACTTCTGTGTTCCACTAACCCTAGTTATACTAGGTGTCAAAGCAATGCTCCAGTGACAGAAGATCTGTAAAAAACACCAAGCATCTCATGGTCAACTGGTGATACTGGAAAACTGATCAAGAAACTGAGACTTATGTTCAGTATTGATTTTGCAAAAACACAAACCAACAAACAAAGAAAATTCCCAGCACCAAACTCTACCTAAAATATCTTCAGCTTCCCCAGATTTCAGCAAAAATTGTTAAAGCTTTTTGGTGATGTGGGTGGGTGGGAAAAATAGTATGAACTGTGTATTTAAAGACAATTTCACTTGGAGATTCTGGATGTGTCATAATGGCAATCACCCATGTTTAGAAACATAATTACAGGTTAGGTGACATACAGAAAGGGGCTACTTGAATGATTGGAAACAAAAGGAAATGGTTCAAAACTGGAACATAGAAAGTTCTATCTTAATATAAGGAGGAACTTTTTCACTGTGAGGGTGATGGATTACTGGGACAGGCTGCCCAGAGAGGTTGTAGAGTCTCCTTCTCTGGAGACATTCAAGACCAATCTGGACATGTTCCTAAGTTATCTACTCTAGGTCTCTTCAAGCTCCTAATATTCTGTGATTCTGTGAAAGAGACAGTCTATTTCAAAAAAAAGAGACAAAAGTGTGGTCTAAGGGTCAAAGGATAGAGTGTCCATATCCAGTTGACTCAGATCTGCTGAGAACTAGAACAGAGTTCTGACATTGAGGTCACAGCATTTTCAGGACCCTAGGTCATATCACTGCAGTCATACACACTATCCTAAAATGGATATCAGTTATTTTTTAGGGGTCTTTAGCGGTACATCAATAAAACTTATCTGGACATAATGTGTTCAATTAAAAATGCTCATCAGCAATGCATTATAGGGGTTAGAAGTGAAGTCACTGTATAAATACATTGAGGGCTAGTCAAGGGAGAGTAAGAAAAATTCTCTGAACCAGTGATCTCACCAGAACCAATGGGATTTCATGGCAGTGACTACAATTAAACCAAAATTAAACTTAAATTAAAATTANTGGCAGTGACTACAATTAAACCAAGATCTATAAAACTTTAGCTGTGTTGTGGGAAAAAAAAACAACAGGAGTTTCGAGATGATCAGCTGTTGAAAAGTATTAGTGTTATGATTTCTTGTGATGCTTTGTGAGCTAGAAAGGGCTGTGACACACACAGTTGTGTTGCGTGTCCTATTTATTCTACAACAGTAAACACTCCACCAGAATGGCATGTTTAGTTCACCACATCAATTCAGAGAAGAGGTTGTAAGGAGCAACTTCTTTTCCATACCAAAGGATGTCAAGAATTTAACATAAACTATTAATTTCTAGGATTTATATTACATACTTGGCAGGTAAACCTAATATTCCTGTACTCACAGAATCAGAGAATGGTTTGGGTTAGAAGGGAACTCAAAGATTATATACTTCCCTGCCATGGGCAAGGACAATGTCCACTTGCCCAGGGTGCCCAAAGCCCAATCCAACCCAGCCTTTAACCCTGTTAAAGACTGCCCCTGATCCAGGGGCAGCCACAGCTTCTCTGGGCACCCTGTGCCAGGGCCTCAACATCCTCACAGGGAAGAATTTCCTCCTAATCTAAGTCTACACTCTTTTAGTTTAAGGCCATTACCCTGTGTTCTATCACTACACTCCCTGATAGAGAGTCCCTCTCCACCTTCCCTGTAGCCCCTTTAGGTACTGTGAGTCTGCTCTAAGGTCTCCCTGGCATCTTCTCTTCTCCATGCTGAACAAACCCAACTCTCATCCTGTCTCCATAACAGAGGTGCTCCAGCCCTCAGATCATCTCTGTGGCTCTCCTATGGATTTGCTCTAACAGGTCCATGTCCTTCTTATGCTGGGGAGCTCCAGAGCTGGACACAGCACTTCAGGTTGGCCCTCATGAGAGCAGAGGGGCAGAATCAGCTCCCTTGACCTGTTGGTCACTCCTTTTTCAATGCAGCCCTGGACAGTGTATTTTTTTATGGACTGTCTGCCAATAGAATAATGACTACTATGAAGACAGAATCAATGAGCACAGACACTTTATGTGCTACTGTTTTGCTCTCAGGTCTATGCCCATTATCTCACAACAGTCTCAGACAGATCTCTATGGATTTGTTCTACTCAGTAACATACCAGTTACAGTCCGGGTCTTCCTAACCTGAGGACTTCCATCAGTATGAGCATGACCTGCTTGCATCTGCCCTCATCCACATCTTTCTGAGGACACAGTTCAAGGTCATTCATGCTTAGACTCTCTCAGACTCTGTTTCAGTGTTGTGCTAGTGATGGGATGGTTTGCCTGGAAGTCAAGAAAGAAACCATTAGGACACCATGAAGACACATTCAATCAGGTTTCACCTCCAAGCAAAGTGGGATCAGGCTGTAAGCCAGCTTCTGCCCAGCTGAATAAATGAGAAAAATGAGATCCCAGTATAGGTGAGGGTTTGATTTTTTCCCTGCATGGATGAACAAATATTTCAGATTACAGTTTGGGTAGCTTGTTTCTATTAAGACAAACTCTAAACTAATATCAAAAGTATTCTACACCAAGAACCTTGAACATGTAACTTACTCAAAAACTGATGCCAGCTCTTATTTGTTAAAGGCTATTTTTACTGCTATGTCTCAGATATTCAGGTTTGCTGAGAATAGAAGTTTACTTCCTGTAGCAGTGAAAGGGCAGAAACACATTTGAGATGTGACAGATTTTTTCATTAGCAGAATAAAGTTTATTATTACAGACATTTAAATATTGCTAATGATCTACTAGAATGATCTTTTTCTGAGTTTAAAAATTGTTTTCAATACTACAAAGGATTATTTTGTCATGAAAGACTGTGCTTACTTTCCCCTCCTACCCCTAATTGTTGAATCTAGGGTACATCTTAGTGTGAATGTCTCAGAGCCAGCAAGTAATACAGAACAGAAGAAATTTTAAAAATATTATAGAAGAAATATTATATATTCGGTATTATTCAGAAAAAAACAAATAAAGAAACACATAAAGCAAGAAGTATAAATAATGAGAAAAAATACTTTTCAAACACATTTTAGAAATAATACTCCAACATGACATCAATGAGAACCTCTTTTTCAGCCACCCCCTTCTTTAATTCTCAGTAGTTACAAGAGATTTTTTTTGGCTGTCTGTATTTTAACCTGCCTCTTTAAGTGTGTACACAGTGTACACTTTCTTTTTTTCCCCTAATGTTCAAAATTAAGCCCTTCTGTATGCCTTCCATGCTGAAGTTTATAACCTCAGCCTACACAAGTCCAGTGCAGAAAGATCTACAGCCTCCAGGCAGAGCGAGGAAGCTCTTTAAAGATGAATCATTTTCATAAATGAGTGCAGAGGGAGGTCAAGCCAGGGGACACAGAAGGTTACATGTGTGGCTGAGATAAGGCCTCATTCATCCACTTCTTACTGTCAGGTCTTGATGGGTGAACATTGCCTTGAGCTCCCATAAAACATGTTGTTTGCAGAAAACTTGCAGGTGGTTCATAAAAAAGTCCAAACTGTTACCAAGAAATTTATCTCTCAACTGCTGGATCTGTTTATAATAGAAGTGAAGGATCTCATAGAGAAATTAAGTATCAGAGTCTGACTTATATTGGCTTGCCAGACTGAAAAACCCAACCTGCTTTCCAAGAGCTGCACTAAAAATGTCAAAGCAATTGTATTGATGACATCTTGACAAGATACTGTACATGACTGTTAAATATACAACAACAACAACAAAAGAATGTTGCCTGTTTATGGAAAACTTGTCCCTAGGGAAGGGATGTTGGGTATTCAAGAGACTTTTATGGAGGAAACACAATCAGTTCTCACTGCAACATTTCTTTTTAGAGAGTGTCAGTCTTTTATTACTGTGGTATCCATTCAAAAACCAGTTTTTAAAAGGTTTTTGCCCTGTGTTTCAAAGCAGATATTCAGATAAAGATGGGTTATCTTGGAGGGGAGAAGAGGTAAGGGTTAAATTGAATTTAGGAAGCATCATATGGTGGATAGTTCAGCGTTGTGAATATTTATCCACTAAGGGACAGACTTGAAACTTGTTGAAGTCAATGAAGTTTCTGTATTGACTTCACTAGACTTTTAGCTCCAATCCACTGTGCAGAGATCACCAGCTGATTTCACATAAACTACATAGATCCACCAAAGAGTAGCAGCTTTCAACAGGTAAACCACCATGAAAGTGTTCATATAGGTGATCAAAAGGCCTCATGTCTATTATATTACAGTCCCTCATACTCCCATCTCCTCCACACAAAAAATACAAAGTTAAGTTTTCTGCAACTTGCTCTCCCATGCTTTCGTATTCATAGATTTTTACGGCCTGAAGGAGCCATTATGATAATCTGGTGTGACCTCCTGAAATCAATGTATCAATGGGATTGCACCAACATTATGGAGAACAGTATTTGGCCTCTAGACATCCTGCCATATAGAGACAACACAGAATGAATTAAAATGTGATAGGGCATTCATTATGAATTATTTGCTTTGGGGGTTATACATCCAACATTCAGCCACACTTGGGGTTTTTTTTTTACTGTAATCAAAAGAAGAAAAATAGTTTCTCCAGAAAGGTCTCTGTATATGTCATGTGTGCCCATCTCAGTTGCTGTTGCTACAGCTTTTGGGCAGAACATTACAGGAGACCAAAGTTTTAGTTAACATTTCTTAAAGGTTTTGAAAAAAATATAAAAAAAATAAAAAAATGTTTCCACTATTCACTCTCTTGGTCAGTTCTTTCTATCTTCTTTGGCAACTTGACTTTCCATCAGCTGTGTGCAGTGTCTGTGAGGTGTCACTATGTAATAGTAACAGCCCAACCACCTGCAACTGTGCCACTGGCAGCAGGTGACCATGCAGCATGGATCACAGAATCACAGAATATTAGGAGCTGGAAGAGACCTCGAGAGGACACTCAGTCCAAACCCCCTGCCTGAGCAGGATCACCTAGATTATGGCACACAGGAACGTGTCCAGATTGGTCTTGAATGTCTCCAGAGAAGGAGACTCCACAACCTCTCTGGGCAGCCTGTTCCAGTGCTCCATCACCCTCACAGTGAAATAATTCCTCCTTATATTAAGATGGAACTTTCTATGTTCCAGTTTGGAACCATTGCTCCTTGTTCTATCACTGGCCATCACTGAGAAGAGCATGGATCCATCCTCCTGACACTCACCCTTTACATATTTATAAACATTAATGAGGTCACCCCTCAGTCTCCTCTTCTCCAAGCTAAAGAGACCCAGCTCCCTCAGCCTGCCCTCATAAGGAAGATGTTCCACTCCCTTCTTAAAATAAAGACTCCTACTATCAAAGGCCTGGGAATCCCAAGGCATACAGAATGCTGTGGTCCATCAGGTCCGTCCTTCCCCCCAGACCAATGTACATGGTTTTAACAGAGACATATCTGCTTCTACAAGCTAGAGCAACTTTCACTCTCAGAAAATGTCAATGACAATCTCAGGGCCCTAAATGCAAGGTAACTGCTTCTTAATTAAGGGAAATTTAATGAGAATTGTTGGTAAACAAATATCAGGTGATTATAGGATGACATCTCCCCATAGATTCCTGAGTAATTGCACTTCTCTGACCCAAAAGGAATTTCCATGCAACTTGTAGCAAGGCTTAAAAGACAAAGATAATTAGGTCTTTATTCTCTGCAACTTTTTTGTCTTTTTTTTTTTTTTTCCCTACTTCGAAGTATACAGAAATTATCATAGGCTGGATCACCTCTCACTCATTAAATCCCACTTAGAGAGATGATAAGTTCTCTGGTTCCCCTCAGCTGCTTAGCTTCCTTTCGCTGCTGCCAAGCTTTCGTTATCTTCAGCTTTGAAACTCCAACAGGAGTGAAGAGAACTCCTCATCTGTCCACAGATACTCTCCTGCAAGAACTGCCCTTCATAAACTCTGTTCTAAAAATACCACTTCCGGTCCCAAATCCACCATGTGGGAAGTGAAGTGTTGCTACAAACGTTTTCTTTATACATAGCTAAAGTAAAGCCCATAAGTGTTTCAAAGGCCCATTAGACCTTCTGACAGAACAGAATTACTTAATATTCTTTATATTATCACAGAATCACAAAATAGGGGAAGGGGGAGGGACCTCGAGAGACTGAGTCCCATTACACATATTTATATAAGAGAAAGCTGATTTGTCGAAACCAAGATGATTCTTCAATTAACAGTGATAATATTCTTGTTGGCAACTTGTCAAAAAAATCCAATGTGAAATGAAATATTTAGTTTGACCTTCTCTCTTTGCTTTGCTTGGACTTTTTAATTTTATTTTGTTGTAATTCTTTTGACCATTAAGATTTTTTGTCTTATTCTTCATTAATTAGAATGACAGTACACAATATTTGATGGTTTATGTACTCTGTGATTTCTATAATGATGCGAGGGTATTACCAAGCTAAAGAACTTTACAGCTGGATGGGAGGCTAAAGTGCAAAGGACCTCAAGAGGACTTCCACCCTGACCTTTTGCTTTCAAATATTTCTAGATCACCCTGGACAGATATGTGTCTAAGCTGTTTTAAAAAACCTTCAGTGGTGATGATTCTGCAGCCCATCAAGCTTGTGTTTCTCCTTTCCACAGTTAGAAGGATTTTGTGATTATTAAAGTCTTCCTATTGCAAATTAACCACATTTCTTCTTGTCCTACTAGCAGTGGACATGAAGAACAATTGATCACTTTTGTCTTTAAAAAATCCTGTTATAAGTTTGAAGACTCTTATCATGACTCCCTCCCTTCTCTGCTTTTCTAGACTAAACAAACTCAAATCCGTCAACTTTTTGTTATAGGTCATGTTTTCTTAAACCTCTTCTCCTTCGTGTTACTCTCCTCTGGATGCTATCCAAATGGTTTATTACTTTTTTAAAGTGTGGTGGTCAGGACTACATACCTCAGGCCAGCTGAGTCCCTACCTGTGCCAAGTAGTTCAGGCTAATGACCTCCCTTTTGATAAGTGTGTTTCTGTGTTTCTCTTGAAACAGCTTAGACTTTCCATTCCATTCCATATCCCAACTTCTAATTATAAAAAAAAAAAAATTGTAATACTTGAGTTCCTCACATAATAGGAGCAATGTCTTCTATCTGGCTCTGTTATGTAAGAAAAAATGCTCCTGAAATTGGCATGCATAGTATTTTAGAGTACTGGAATCCATACAGTTCAAGTATTTCTCTTTCATATGCAGGGCTTTTTACCTAAAGCTTTCATATTGTTTTAAGAATGCTGTCTCTATCCACAGTCTTCTGATGCAGAAAGCCAAGGAGGGAAAGTGACAACATCTCAGGATGGGCATGATCCAGTGTTAATGGTGTGTCTGCAAAGATGAGTTTCTGCACTGTGTTATATGAAGTGAAAGAGAGTCCCTACTCTTGCATGGGGTCAGACCAAAAAAAGATCCATTTATTCATCAGGTCACATTATGGAACATCTTCTTCCCTCAGATACCCTGCATTAACCCTAATACACAGTATGAATTGTGAAGAAAACAGCCACTAAAAACAAATTTGGGACTTCCTAGTGACCCATCCAGCTCAAAAAGCAGAATACATTAACTTAGCAGGGGAACTCTGAAGTCCAACACCTTCTACTATCAGAGGGAGATAATAACTTGAAGAAGCAGCCTCTATCCAAGACTTACTCAAGATAAAATCCATGCAAAACTAGTGTCCCCTTGACCTTTGTTCAGGCAAGACATATGTGCTTACTCATCACACTGAGATTTTGGAGTTTTTGATCGTGTTTTAAGGTTTGACTATTGAGTGACTCTAAGAAATCATTTCCCTCTGCCTCAGTGCCCCATCTGTCAAATGTAGTTATCCTCTTGTTCCTCCAAGTAGTCCTTTAGCCTGCCTCACAGAATTGTCTAAAGAGGAGGCAGATACTCTTGTTGATATTTAGAAGCGGACCAGGGAACGGGAGAGAAGTAAAAACTGACAGTAGAGTTAATTTTGTGAAGAACATTGTCTTCCTTGATGAAATGAAATCCAACGTGTCAAAAACAGAATGGAAAAATATGGAACCTGACATTCAGGAATGCCCCTTGCTCTCCTAAAAGTCTGTAGTAAGTGAGACCCTGATATGGGTACTTAAACATAATAAAAATATCCGTCTGACTGGAAGGAATCCAGAATTTTATGAAATACTTTTGTTAATATTATTTCCTCTGCAACAGCCACAGGACTTTCTTCTCCATTAACACTTTAGGCTCAGAAACCTCTAGTGCCAGTCTCTGCTGGACTATATGGCTGGTAGCTCCACAGAAGACATTGAAGTTTTCCCAGTATGTATTAGTTAAAGAACTTGGTCTTTTCTGGAAATATCTTTTGAGGATGCCTTGAAGAAAAAATTCATTCTTTAGAATTATGAGATCAAAACAAAACACTCAAATTGGTTAAAAGTGGAAAGAACAAAAAATAGTGGACAATTTTGTGTAGTGGAAGCTGTCCCTGCCCATGGCAGGGGGTTTGGATCTAAATGACCTCTGAGGTCCTTACCAAGCCATTCCATGATTCTATGATTATGAACATGTTACACAGGCAGCGAAGCAGAGAACTCATAGTCAACCTGTGTCTCATAAGACTACTGTTGCCTTAGAATGGTGGTAAGCAGAAATAAAACAAAGGGCAACATTTGTTTCAACATTTCTTTGTAAATTGTTAAGGCCTGTGTCCCACTGAAGGGTATCTTCCACAGCTCATCACTTCTTTCCAGCACATGCCGCCCAGACGACTGGAGTGCTCTTCTTCATTGAGTTTCAGTGCAGACTTGCCATGACTTCCAAAGGAATTTCTTATCACAAAGTTTATCACAATGGAGCCAAGATCCTGGTTAGCTAATATGACAATATGGGATTTCAGACTTTAGCAGAAATCCATGTGACATCCCCCCTTGGGTTTCATTGCACTGTCAAGGGTGGCATTAAGGGCCCATAACACTGGTGAAAGTTCTCTTGATGAAGGCTATGAGCTGAATTCCCATACCAAAGGTACTACCTTGCACTTGGGACAGTACAAGACTACAGATGAACAAGACAAAGGATAAAGGCAGTGTGATATACTGTGGCATTTCAAGATTCATGCAACACATGAAAGCGTTGTCCTTCAACATGTGAATAGAGGCTTTGAGAACAGTTTGGATCAGAATCTGATTTCTGTTCAACCCCATTAAAAATAATTTCACACAAAACTGGGCCTGAGTTCTGCTTATATTTGTCCTTGCATTGTAGAGTCTCATTGTCTCCATCACTCAGAAGTGACCAAACATCTGTTCCTTCATAGTAGATTAAACTAAAACTGAAGTGTCTCCTGTAGGAAGAGGACAAGTAACATTTCAAATCATGTACCATACTGGTATAACATGTGGCATTAAAATTCAATGAGGTCAGATCCTATATTCCCAAGGAAACATTTTTTTCCCATGATTCCAAGGGCCAAAGTGTCAGACCTATCATATACTTCATCTATTTTTGTGGCCAAGCAAACAAGGGGTCCTTGATGTCACAGAATTGTAGAGGTTGGAAGTGACCTCCAGAGATCATTGAGTCCAACCGCCCTGCCAAAGTATGTTCCCTAGAGCAGGTCACACAGGTCAGTGTCCAGACAGGTCTTGAATATCTCCAGAGAAAGAGACTCCACAACCCCCTGTGCGGCCTGTTCCAGTGCTCCATCACCCTCACTGTGAAGTTCTTTCTCACATCAGTGCGGAACTTCCTGTGGTCCAACTTGTGACCATTGTCCCTTGTCCTGTCCCTACAGGCCACTGGAAAGAGT
The DNA here is from genome assembly GCA_013399135.1 of Heliornis fulica. Lineage (NCBI taxonomy): Eukaryota > Metazoa > Chordata > Aves > Gruiformes > Heliornithidae > Heliornis > Heliornis fulica. The sequence continues at coordinate 1,400 of VXBZ01004501.1, read as the reverse complement.
TTGGCTATTTCTCTTTGCCTCCCACACTTCAGATATTTATAAACATTAATGAGATCCCCTCTCAGTCTTCTCAAGGCTGAGCAGCCCCAGCTCACTCAGCCTTTCTTCACAGGGGTGATGCTCCAGGCCCTTCATCATCCCTGTGGCCTCCACTGGACTCTCTCCAGGAGATCCCTGTCTGTTTTGTACTGGGAAGCCCAGAACTGGACACAGGACTCCAGGTGAGGCCTGATCAAGGCAGAGTAGAAGGGGAGGATCATCTCCTTCCACCTGCTGGCTATGCTCCTTTTAATGCACCCCAGGATCCCATGGGCCTTCTTGGCCACCAGGGCACACTGCTGGCTCATGGTCAACCTGTCATCTACCAGGACCCCCAGGTCCTTCTCCACAGAGCTCCTCTCCAGCAGATCTTCCCCAGCCTGTACTGATAACTGTGGTTGTTCCTTCACAGATACAAGACCCTACACTTGCTTTTATTGAACCTCACCTGGTTCCTCACTGCCCATTTCTCCAGCCTGTCCAGGTCTCACTGAACTCTCTCACAGCACTCCAGCATGTCCGCCACTCCTCCCAGCTTTGGATCATTGTTGTACTTGCTGAGGTTGGACACTATTCCCTCATCAAGGTCATCGATGAAGATGTTAAAGACTGGACCCAACACCTTCACTGAAGATGATTCCCCATGTATCATAAAGGACCCTTGCAACACCCACCTCAGTGCCTAGTCCCTTCTTCTCCCTCTGTTCTGCACTTGATTTTATCTTCTGAAAGAGTCAATCCCCTTTGTCTCCTTTTGTGTCTTTGTTTTGGTACTTACAGACTCTAGTGATAAATATCATCCCTATATGTCTGTGAGGGTGCTAGTATCTGTGGTGTCTTCCACCACCCACACTAGCTTGTGTGACCTTTTCATGCTATTATGTGCCAAAACTCTACCAGACATTTCCACTGCAGCCTTGTGTCTCCTTTTATTGCTGTGTATGCTCAAGAAGTACCAACAGAACACACAGGACCATTTCAACCATGTCATCTTAATAGATTTGCTTTAACCCTTTACATACTGTCTTCCCCCAACCTCAGACTTTGCTCATACCTTTGAGGGGAGCTCATTTAAGTTGTAAAGTTTTTTTTCAGTTCCTGAATCACAAAGGAGTTACATCTGTTGTAAGTGCATATTCTATAAATGAGTCTTTAGCTTGGTGCTGAAAACTCATGTCTGGATTTGATNTTTGGGAATATCTCCTTGCAGGCCATTTCTGGCAAAGTGCCATTAATATTGGCCTAAAAGTACCCAGAGTATGCTAGCAATTAAACAGTGTGGACAGTGCTCAATTCTTTTCCTCTCAGAGCCACATTCTGATTTTTTTTATCCATTGATGTACATCAATAATTTAACATAT
>VXBZ01004478.1:0-17983 GCA_013399135.1 Heliornis fulica | reverse complement strand
CTGTATCTGATATTCTCAAATCTCTTGTTTAGCTCTAAAGCATCTACTGAGATCATATCCTGGACCACCAAAAATCATGTTGAGATTAAAGTTTTGGTATAGATCTATCTGAGGTTTTGCTTGATGTCTTAGGGCTAATGCTTTTGCTAACAATGAAGACCTGAAACATGCAAAAAATTAACCTGCTTCTCAACTCTGGTATCTTTTACACACTATCTTGCACAAAGCAAGGTGTAATCTTTACATTCTAAGTAATCAAATGGCCTTGGCAGCTGTATGTACAGTTCCTGTGGTCAAAATACCTTTTGCTATATGTGAAGAGAAGGTATTTGTAGCTGCTAGTTTCTAGATGTTCAAACCAAACTGCATTTCTTATGGTTATTGGAAAGGAACAAGCTGGCCTGTGCAAGGGCTCTTAAGATGGTGTTTTGCTGAGGGTATCATAGGATCACTTTGCCTTAAGTTTCTCTGCCTATGATTGCACAAGCTGAATGTACAATTGTTCTATTAATTAAGCCAGCAAGCTTGATTAGTGTTTAATATTCCTTTTGTCATTGTATTCCTGCTGTACTCCAGGCAGTTCAGGGCTTGTTAGTTGCTTGCGAAATTTGAAAATGGTAAGGACTTTGCCCCTTGGCACGTAAGCTGGTATTTAGGTATTTTAGTTGCTTGCTTTCAGTTTTGGAGCCTGGCCACAGTTAAAGCAGGGAGATGATGGCCTGGCTAACAGTATTAAGTCCGTCTGGACCCTGGCTGCCCTGCTTTCGTATATGCAGGGTTAAGCCGTTCACCATGCTTTGATTCAGGAATTTACCCCAGCGTAGCCTGGGACTATGGCAAGTGGTTTTGATGCCTTTGTCCTTTCAGCTTGTTTCTACAGGGGGCCTTCAATGCAATGAGTCTCCTGCTGTAAAAGGCTCCACTCTCTTCTGCTTCTTTTCTGTAGTGTAGGCTCCCTTACCACAGGCTTTAAGTTTGCATCTGTGCTAGGAATATTCTTGTATAGGTACATCTTAAAGACTTATCCAGACTAAATATATACTATGTGTTTATATACTTTGATATGCCTAGGTTCTTAAAGCTCTATCAGCCAGTGAAGATTCATGGATGGGTGTTCAGGCTTAGATCTGCCACTCTGATTTAGTTTAGCTAAATCGCTACACATTCTAGTGCATGTGTAGTCTGCTGCTGTGGAAGTCTTTGTTTTTCAGATGCTTGAAGACACCAGTTGTTACTGCACAAGATTATGTGAAAAGTCAGTTTGATGGAGGAAGAACACTTTTACAATTCAAAGTTAGCTATCTCTTATTGTCTACCACCTGATTGCCAGTGATCAACCAAGTTACCATAGTTGCACTTCAGATCATTCAGCTTTAGTGAAGTTGTTTAACGGTTTCATTATGTTGCAGTGATCAGCAGATCTGGATCTGCAGCATGGCTCTTGAAAGTAATGTGTGTTGGGGGAAAAAAAGCCAACCATGACAGCAACCAATATATAGGGATACGTAGGTGTGGTAGTCTATGGTAATGTGTCTGAAATAAATTCCCTCTCAGATGACAGGATAAGGCTGACTCAAGACTGTCTGTAACAGCAGCTTGGGGCCTCACTCCCCTTGGTTTGGGGAAGAATGCAAATGAAGGGAAGTGATTAAAGGGAAATGGGTTTAGGAAAGCTTCAACTGCTGCTAGAGGTAGGATTATTGCAAAATGTTAGCTCTGTGACCTCCCAGAAGTTAGGTGTTTGCTGCAGCACAGTGTTTACTTCTATGTGAGATGTGAAACCAAGACTGTGTCCTTATGAATCTGTCGAATTCCTGACACAGAAGGGGTATAGACACCTGAATGATGGCTGGTATCCTACAACTTGAAAGGGTCTTAAATATCCTTCAGTGTTGTGTAAACAGTGTGCTGTTAAATTAGGTGAGATTTGCAGGGGCCCACTTACACACTGAATGGGTTGTAGACTCTAACATAAAGGGTCTCTCTTCTGGCTTCTAACCTCATGCCCTATGGAAAGTTGCTGCTTCTGTATGCTATGGAAAGTCAACATGAGTTCATGTATGCAGGCAGTGTGAGGTCCTGGGTAAGCAAATGAGTGTAGTGTAGGCCCTGAGCTGGAAATAAGTGATGCAATCCAATGCACAACTCTGGGCTTAATGCCAAATGGCAGCAGGAAATATTTGGTACCTGGTCTGTTGTTTTGGGTTTTTTTTATCATGAACTGAATAAGCAACTAAAAGGTTTATTGATTTCTGCAGTATTACAAATAGTCATTGACAGATATATTTTTTATTAATAAGATAGTAAATACTGTCAATGCTTTGCTCTGCATCAGTTTGTCTAGTGTCACAGCTGCAGGCTTTGTATGTAGTATGTCCATGATGAACTGTGCCAGTGAACTTGTCAGTTTTTTCACAGAACTACTTCTGAGAAGAATATTATTTTTATGGAGGCATTTTAGATGTGAGGTGTACTCTGAAATAAATTCAAGCACAGAATTGGTCCTATGGACTTAGTTACAGGTGGATTTCTGGATTTTTGTTATTATAAATGCAGTATTTATTTGTTTTCTCTAAGGACCAAAATAATATTTTTCTTCAAAGATGCTCTTTTTAAATTGATCTGAAACTGCAGGTAAAAATTCAGCTTGGCACTTGAGATGCAGTTTTTCTCTGAGTTTGGGTGCTACCAGCTCATCTCCACTGACTTCAGGAGAATTGTTCTGACAAATAAAACAAGCACAAGCTCCGAAGACCATTGTAGTCAAGGCACTTTCTTACTTTGGGCTTTAAATCAAAGCCTAAAACTAAAAGCCTTGCAAGAAGGAGCCTAATCTATGTGGGCTCTGAAACTTTAAGTACTGATGGCACTAATTGATGTACAGCTACGGGAAGTTCTGGTTAAGAAATATCCACTGTTGGTTGGAAGAATCTGCCTTTGGCAGTCATAGCATCCTAGCTGAGGAAATGCATGTACTTGTCAGGCCTCTGGAGGTACTACTGTCCTTTGAAGTGCCACTGTTTATAGAAAACCCAGTTCTGCTCAAAAATGTTATGAGACTGTATGTCTCTGTAGCGAAGGTCTTCCTGGAGAGAAGGGCAGTTATCCATTAACTCAATCCTGTCTCCAAAAGTAATCCCTTCCATCTTTCTGAAGAACTTCAGCTTTATTTTTCTGTATATCTCCGAAGCCTGAGGTATATAATCTTCAGGTCTGTTTTGGTGGCTGACAAGGGAAACTAGCCAGACAGGAAAAATAAAAAAAAGATTTTTCTCTTTAAATGCTTTGGTATTTGAAAGCTTCCAAGTACACTCTAGGCTTTCCTTAGGAAACTCATCAAAGAGCTAGATGATAAAACAACCTCTCAAGGTTTTCCCTCTCTGAATTTGTTGATAGACCAGGAACATGTTTGACTGTTGTCAAACATAGTCATGTAAAGAAGCAATGCATGTACTAGGCTAGTTGTAAGTGCACTGTTCACTCAACTGTTAACTTTCATGGCAAAACCATGGAAGACCTCAGCATGCAGGAGGATTCAGCAGACCTTTATATAGAATGCACAGTACTGGGTCCACAGGAATAGGAAAAAAATTTTCTCAGTTAAGGAAAGGAATGTTTTTACTGTCCTCCCCATTGTCATTCTCTGAACAGAAGGTAATAACAGTAGTTTGTGGGGTGCTGGCTTCATTGCTACTGTCAGTAAGCAGAGGACAAAAGTAAACAGTAAATGAAATAATATTTATTTTACTGATGGAACGTAAGCAAACAAAAGTGCTGGAAACACTGCAGCAGAATTGTTTCATGTCACTGTATTTTTCTCCCTGGTTATGAGAGAATAAGGAGTTTTAAAGTATATGGATAACCAGTGGTGATACTGTAAAACAGTTTTCACAAAGTATGATGAACTGTTAAAACTTTCAAGAGCCTTCAGACCAGGTATTGCTGCCCCTTTACTTTAGCAGTAAGAGTATGTATATAGGAGAAAATGATGTAATCAAAAATGTCTGGTAACTTATGTTTACATCAATACAGACTTCCCTGCTGAAACTTCTATATTAGCATAATTCAGAGTTTGTGACTAGAAGTTGAAGGAAGGTTACCCCTTCTTTAGGGCAAAGAAGAGCCTTTTTAAATATGCATATAGCAGTGCTTCACTTGAGGTGTACAGATTTGTTGGTGTTCAGGTATAAGTCACTGAGGCAAAATGCAGCAGCAGAGCAACTTCAGTTGAAGAAGTTTTAATAGCATTTGAACTTTAAAAGTTCTTTAGTAAGAACACAGTGGTAAATTTTCAGTCTGATCTGGTTAATCCTGGAGATGCTCAGGACTGTGTTCATTCTGGGCCTTTGATATGATGAGCACAATTCTCAGTCAACCAATATGTTGCAGTGGTCTTTACAATTCTGGGCAGTAGGCAGCTTCAGAGTGGTTTTGAATTTATTGGAAGGGCTGATTGAAGGTGATGTGCTCCAGGGCTGGTTAGGTAAAGTTATTCAGCTCCTCATTGTCATTGAGCAGGAAATATTTTTCTCAGCTTGTCTCTGAGTAATGGGACAGGAAGGACTGTGGGTTGATCTTAAACTGTCTAGCCAAAATATCTTTATACTCAAATGATATCTAGGATCGAAGAAGTCTGGTTATTTACATCTGTTCCAACTGCCCTTGACCAGTATGTTGTTGTGACAGCTGCTTTTATGGAGAGATTGACTACTTCTGTAATCCAGAAAAACTGAGGCATCAGGATAATCTGAAAATAGCAGTGAGCATCTGTCTAGAGAAACATACCCTGCATGCCAGCAACTGACTGTAGTGCCTGCTACCAACCATAAAACCAGCTATGTAAACCTAGAAGACTTGGTAGCAAAGCCTTGGATAATCTCTGTGATTTCACAGTACTCCTCTCCCTCTAGCACCCTTGCTCTTAATGTCTGCTTGAGATTCTCTGAGCATTTGTAAATAAAAGGAAATAAAATCTCTTGGTGCTCCTTGAAAGCTGGGACTTGCCACCATTTCTGTTTGTCTCAAGTTGAGACATTTTGAGAAGTTTAGCCGCCCCCAAACTCTAGGACACAGTAGAGTTGAGAATCAAGACATCCTAAGTATTGTTCTGATCACTAAACAGTAAGTTTCAGCTCATTCTTGCCTTTGACGGAAGGAATGTCAGCATATAACCTGCAGGTCACTGTGTAGCTGTTTCTTAGTTGCACTAATTGAGCTAATAATTGGTTCAAGTAGTAGACATGTTAATTATTGTCTAGGGATCTGGGCTGGTTTTGTTTTATTCTTGTTGAAGGTAAATGACTATCTTGAGTGTCTCTTCCAACTGAAGTGATTCTATGATTCTTTTTTGGTTCCCTGTTCTAAGCAGGCAAGTAGATCCTGTGCCTGAACTGTGCTTTGCACACCTGGCTTAGCACGCTAACCTAAGCACACAGGTACTTATTACACTGTGCAGTTCCTATCAAGGCACAGCACTAGCCATTTGTGAACAGGAAGAAACATGCTTTTTCACACCTCTGCCTTGAGAGCTGAATTGTTCATGCTCCATTTCTCTGGCTGAAGCACAGTGCTGTATGTACACCAGCCATTTGGAGCAGCTGAACTACTTTGTGCAGTAAAGGACAGGCAGGAGGGCAGGGATAGGGCCACATGTACAAAATAGGATGAGAAGGGCAAAGAGCAATTCTGGTTTCCTCTCCAGTGTTGTCAGGGAAAGGCTGGTGAGGATCACTAATAAGCTACTGATGGGTCATGTGAGCATGAAATAATGGTTAAATGAGGTCTCTGACATTAGCAAGTGGAGATGTGAGTTTTAACCAGTCTGCTGTGGAAGCTGCTTGGCTTTACTGAAGGACTGCATTACCACAATGTTTACTAGGCAAAACAAATTCAAAGGCTACCGCTGAAAGCCCAGATGAAATTGTTTAAAACTAAGCATATGCTAAGGTTGCAGAGTGCCCTAACAGTTCTGTGTTCTCTGTACTGCCTTCTCCTTCCAAAAGTCTCTGACACCTTGATGAAGAGCATTGGTATATTTGCCTAACTGTGCCTGGAGGGAAAAAAAAATCTAGACTCTACTATCTAACTAAGCAGAGCTATGTTAAGATGTGAGATCTCTTAGCTGTGTTTTGTTATAAATTATTATTGCTCTCATTCATTATTGCAGAGTGCCTGCTGGCACAGGTTTCAGTGATGATTAACTGGCATATGCATAATTACTTGAATGACAATAAGTGCTGTAACAGACTTTTTCCAGCACAACATGTTGTCTTGTTTCTAACCCACACTGGTGTGCTTATTTAATTCCTTCTGCATGTAGAATAGCCTGGCAGTCGAGGACTTTGGCTTAATCTCCTGCTGCAGCAGTTCAGTGCAGTTCTGAAGTTAGAGGAGGGTGCTTGATACCAGCTAAACATCTAGTTCATGAAGTACAGGTCGACTAAAACATGTATAAAGGTGGTGTTTTTTTAAAAGACTTTTAAGGACCTGGAAAAATTCTTTTGTGAAGAGTAAATTGGATGAAGTCTGGAAAGCTTTGCTGGACTGGTAATAATGTTGAGCAGCTTGTTTGCAGGAAGAATTTTATGCCAAATACAACGTTCACCTTGTTCTGAGTTACTCTGTATCTTTCTGTTCTTTTCCTGAGTCAGTACTTCACTAGATGTAACTATTAATGGGACATTTAACACTTAAATAAACACTTAAACACTTCTGTTCCACAGAATGTGATAATTTAAGTGTTAAATGTCCAACTGCACATTGTCAACCCTGGCAAGTATAAAGCTGGAATCTATTTCTAGGTCAAAACTTTTCAAACTGGGGAAATTTAGATGAAAGAATCAGACCTTCCCATTAATAGCTGTATTAACAGCTATATGTAGTACTGACTGAGGAGCTTTAAATTTACCATGGTTACCAATTTGCAGCTGGACCTTCAGAGTTACCTAAATTATGTACTGTGGATCAGCTAGGTAATTAAAAATATTTTTTAAGTATTCCCCTCTTCTCCCTAAAATGTGAGGGAAATTTGATTTCCCTCTGGACTGCATGACTCTGTTCTTTTAGTACTACAAATAAGTTATTCATTTGAACAAGGATTTTGGAATGCATTCACTGGTTTAGTGTGAGAGCAGTAACTCAGTGCAAGTCAGCCAGCCCCTGCAAAGACACATTTTTATATCATATTAGATTGTTGTATATATAGATCTAGTTGTATTACAACATAATACAAATCTAAACATTTTGGCATTTACTGCACCCCAGTCAAGGAATCTTCTGTATTACCCAGTTTTCAGTAAATACTGTTGACCCCTGAGGTTGGGCATTTTATACCAGATCCAAGAGCCATCTGAAATCCATTGAGGGAGCAGCTATCAGAGAGATCGATGTAGCCTAGGACTGATGGGCAATCATCAGTGAGCTCCAACATTTTTGCCTTGGAGCTCCTCTTTCTCATAGAACTGACTCTTGTGGGAAATGGAAGTCTGCATTGGCAAATAGCAGAAACGTAGAGAAGACTGAAATTTAACTGATTCTGACATTACTGAGCAAGATAGACACTTTTTGTGTGTATGTCTTTCCTACTATGTGCATTTCTGAGAAATTGTAGTCTGTTCTGGGGATGGGTTTGTGAAGAGATTCAGACTTTTGAAGCTAATAGAGGGGGTTTAATTCTTACCCATGTGGCTCAGGAGTGCCAGTAGATGGGTATGACCACGTGTGTGGTAGGAAGTAAATGGAGGATGCCTTATGACTTGAGATGGGATTTTTAAGAACTCTATGCAGTGACAAGAGGAGAAAACATTTTCATGTGAATTTGAGATGGTCTGTGGTCCTTACTTGTGACCAGGCATGACTAACGGGGCCTTTTCAGAATTATGCTACTAAAAGACATTTACCATGTTACTCACTTGCTCCCATGATACACTGGTGTGCAGAAAATTGCCAGGCGGCTTGTTGCCAATCTCTGTGCAGCACAGGCATATGGAGTGTTCCTGCAGCTATGGCTTATACTGTAGAGTGTATCTTACTAACCAGAGGAGTACTTTAGCAAGTATTCTTTGCCTGATTTTAACCATTACCAATTTTATGCTAGGAAAGCAGTACCTATTGCAAATGTGACTTAACAATTAACTCAGCTAAACTGGAGCATTGTGTCGTGGAATCAGAACATACTATGGTCATCAGCAAGCTTTGTACACCTGCCTAGAGCAGGATGTTGTATCAGTGGGCCCTGTTAACCTGTTCCCTGGACAACGGGGGAAAAAAAAATCCTTACCCAGAAATAGTTGTTCAGCTTGCTTTTAGCCTGTTCAAGCTATGGTCAGGTTCTGGAAATATTGAAGATTATTTTCTTTATTTCTAGTGAAATTTTGCATTGCCTTACTGATCTTTGCCTATCTCTCAAGTTACTTGGAGAGACTGTATAACTATATTCTTAAATGATAAACTGTACCAAATTTATTAAACTCTGATATCCTGCCAAGCAGAGCTTACGTCACAGAATGGTTTAGGTGTGAAGGGACCTCAAAGCTCATCTAGTTCCAACTGCACCTGCCATGGGCTGGGACACCCTTCACTAGACTGGGTTGTCAAAGCCTCATTCAAACCGGCCCAGAATGTGTAGGATTACACTGCAAGACAGGATGGAGTCAGACTAAACCACTCCTGGAAGTCAGGATAGGCTCCCCTGTTGTCCTGAGTAATTGAGTTTCTCTTAAAATCATTCAGCTGCCTTTTTCCACACAAATGGAACTGCATTGCTTCATGCAGGACAGCACGTCAAGGTGGTCACTGCTACTTTGAGAGTAGTTGTCCCAGAATCTCATCTCCATAAGAAATGATGCGCAACATGGACATTTGCAAAGGCTCATAGTTCATCCCAGTGTCTGTGTCAAAGCAGGGTAGTGCAATATTAGAGCTTCTACTTACCTTTCCCATTTTTGGCAGTACTTGGTATAGGTTTGTTTTTTCCCTGGTCTGTGTTGGCAACTTCTTGCCTAAGTCTGTCTACATGGTAGTCTTTTTGTGAGAGCAAACAAACTTTGCTTCAATTTCAATACTTTTTCACATGCTTTAGCCTGGTAACAGTTAAAAACTGGCTCATGTGGCACTGTTAGCTTTTGCCTACTAATCCCTTCTATTGTGTGCAGACTAACAGACATGTTAGGAGGAAATAGCAATTAAAAATTTCAGGCCCTTCCTGGTATCATTAACTGCCACATCCCTGAAGACTAAAATGATTGAAATCAAATGGTGGTTATTGGATGTTTATCAGTGTATCTAAATTACTGGCTAACATTGTAAATCAGTTTGGGTCACTTAGTTCAATATTTTTCCCTTCAAAAGTTTGCTTTGAAAATGTAAAGGAAGCAGTCTGCAGTCACCTCAAGTTGTGCATTATCTGGCACTATGAAGGATTAATGTTTAATACTAAACCAGAGTGCTTAAACACTGGAGCATAGCTAGCAGGTTACAGGAAACTGTATCCCTCCCTTTCAGAACTCTTCCGCTGTAATTTTTATCTTTTTTGGTGCTGGGATGGAACAAACCTTGACTTGTTCTATTTTGATTGTAATTTTCTTGAAGTCAAGTCTTAAACTCTTAAGAGCAAACTGCTTCATGGAACATGCAAAGCTGGCTATACAAATGTCTTGTATCTCCAGTAGGTGAGGCTTCAGGTCAGAAGAAACCACTGCACTGCAAACCCAGATTTATAGTCTTACGTATTTGGGGACGCCCATCCACGCATGTGAACATGATTCATCAGTTAACTTGGCTTGCAGATGAACACCTTTGTAGATCTAGTTTATTTGCAGTTACATAGTCTCCTCCCCTGGAACAAATGAGTGTGTATGGCTCTAAGGCGGAAGGGCAGGCTTTGGGACACTTAGTGAAGTGGTGCTTTGCATACAAGGTTTCAAGCCAAAGAAAAGGGCTTTCAGTGCTGTAGTAAGAAAGGAAAGAGAAAGATAAGAGTGTCTTCTGGGAAAATGGATAAGGGGAATAGGAAACCTCTACTTTTACAAGCTTCTATCGCAAATAACTTTGCTGATGTTGTTTTAAACTGTATCCTTATTAAATGACAGGGGCTAATGTCTACACATTCTAAACAGGCTAGAACAGGCTAGGGCCCTCCTGCCCTGTATAGTACATTCTATTCTTCAGAGTTTTCTGGGTTACCTCAGAATACCTGCCTTCCTACTCTTGGACTTCCTTGTCATGATGATTGCTTGACTGTTGCACTTGAGTTGATGTATTGTTGCTATTACTGTAAGTACACTGTTTTCTGGGTTTGATTGCTTTTTGTAGTTTTTTTTGTCTGCTGGCTGAGTTTTTGACCTGGACTCAATGGAGTCAATTGCAACAGGCAATGTGAGCATGCAAGTAATACTTAATACAGAAAGTCTGTGGGGAGTTGTCACAGTGCCTAATGTCATATCTGACTCTTCCAAAGTTTAATCCCTTGTGTACAGAATCATTTAGGTTGAAAAAGACCTTTAAGGTGAAGTTCAATTATGGCAAACTGGTGGGTAGATCTATGGAATGGTGAATAATGTCGAGAAATAGTTATTGCTGCATGGATTGCATGTGAGTTCTCCAAACAGATGTTAATGCAAGTCCCTGTGAAAGGCCATGAAGTCTGTCCCTGGATGTCCTTGGCAATCACAGCACATAGTTGCTTCACAGAAATGGACTATATGATTGTACTGGTGGTGAGAACACCTGTGTGTGAGTATCTGGCATGCTGCTTTAATAACAGCACCTGACCTGAAAACAGCCCTTGCAGAGTTTGGCAGTTGGTGTTCTCTCTGAATCTGCCTTGCTGCAAACCCCTTTTTGGAGCCAGACTGGGCCAGTTCCTGCTTTGAGCATCTCTAAACATTTTCAGATACGGAATATGTCTGCTGCATTTGCTGTATTTCGACCACACCTCCCCTATGGAGCCAGCATCCTTTATTTTGGAGAGAATGTGCAAAACAGCTTCTCATTGGTTTGGCTCTATTTGCTCTTGTTTCCTCTTGAAGATATATAGCCCTATGTACTTAATCTGTTAGATTCCATCCTGACAAAATTGATTCGTTTCAGAACTTATTAATTATACTTCTGTCCTATGGTTAAATCAATCCCTTGCACAAAATTAGTATTTTGCCATGCCAAGATGACATCTAGAAACTTCTAGCATACATTTGATTAGGAAAAGCTGTTGACAAAAATGAGCAAGAATTTTCAGGAATAGCCAGAGAATCAGTCTGACATGTCTGAAGTCAGGATTATTGTAGGATTAATGAAGGAGAAACTGTGGTTTGTTTGCATGGCAGTGCTCTTGTGATCCTGGCTAAGGTGGGAAGAGACTTACAAGCTGTGTTGGGCAATTTAAGTTTGCACCTCTGATCTTGCAGGCTGTGTCTGTGCTTCAGCTTCTGTGTTGTTTACAGCCAAGAGTGTCATCTGAAGCCATTGCTAGTTTCAGTGCCACTGGACTGTGAATTGCAGCACCAACTTGCTACCATGCCTTCTGCTGCTGGAGCCAGTTTCTGAGGTACAATACGTAGCTCTTAAATTGCCAGTGAGGAAGTGGATGATGCCCTGCGCCGTTCTCCACTTGCTGCACAGGCCTTCAGTACCATGATGCCAGGTACTTGGGAGGAACAGCCCCAGAATGGTCCCTTATCTTTCCCACTGTGGACAGTGTAGTAGTGCAGTGCTAGTCACCCACTGCATGCAGGTGAGAACTAGTGCTAAGTGTGCATGTATGATCAGAGGTGTCTTCTTGGTCCTGTAGGAAAAAATCATGACTGATGAATCATCTCAACTGATCTCTCAACTATGCCCACTGCATTGTGAACCACTGAGAAAGTAGTTGGAGGTTGTCCTGGACAATTCATCTGGCCACAGCAAAACCTTTTTATTCAGAAGACAATACAGCTCAGCAAAGGAGGAAACTTCAGTCAAGGTGGCAGAAAGCTATCGCTCACCAATCCAACTGTGCACATGTCTACAAGGACCTTCCAGCTCCCTGTTTTTGGCTGTCTGAAAATGTGAACAGCAAGCCACCTGATCTGCTGAGCTGGAATTGTGTGCAAACACCAGCCAACAGGGGAGGGAGTAGTGAAGGGGCAGGTAGTTGCTCTCTGAAAATGAGATGCTGCTTTTATGACTAATAGCATAGTAAGTTTTATGCTGCTTATGTTGTTGTTTTCTTAATCTGCCAACCTCATCTGTAAAACCCAGAAATATTGGACAATGAAAAGACCGTGGCAGTACTCTAACAGCAAAGACAGCACTGGAATGACACGGCTGATCAACTATTTGTTCAAGTCTTACTGTTTTATTGCAGGTCAATGAACAAAAATCAGTCATGAGATGTTAATCTCTAGCCGTTTAATCTTAACCACCTCCTTGCCATTGTTCTCATGTCTTCAGCAGCAATATTACCTCCTCCTCTCTTATAATGACCTCATTTCAAAGCACAACTTCTTTCTGCTCTGGCTTTCAAGGGGTCAGGCTACTGTTGGAGTTGGAATGAAATCTGCTCAGGTCCTGACACTGGCTGCTGCATACTGCTCTGCGGAATTTCTTTGGAAGAACAGAAGCAGCAGCAACTACATTTTACTATAAACTGATTCTAACAGGAAACTTGTGTTAAATTATGCTAAAAGCTGTAAACCTGGTGAGTTGAAAGCAAGCTTTGAGTCCATGAGGACTTCTAAAAGACCCTTTACATCCCTCATTAGGTTTAACTATTTCCAGGCATTCTTGTACAGTGTTATCTTTTGGCATCTCCATACATAGGTCTAGAGGCTGAGAATCAGTGGGCAGAAGAAAAATGGTTTGCTCTTTAGCAGATATTTTGTGTTAGAGTACAGGACCCTCACCAAACTCCAAAGCATGGATCAATACAGCTGGGCAATGTGACCATACTTTGGATGGATGTCTATCTCCTGGCTAGAAGTAGCTGGGACCCTTTACTTCTATCATTTATATATAAAGAGCTCTAATGGAATCTCTCTACCCTGTGTTTAAATGCATTTCTTAGCAATGAACATTTTTACTACCCGAGCCCTGAAACCTTAATGGAATTAAGTAGAAAGTCTTCTAGAAACACCCCATGATGTATACCCAGGCTTCTAGACAGAGGGGAGAGAACCACAGGCCACCCAACTCTAACGCCAAGTATGAAGGCTGTGACAGCCCATCTAGGAAATGGGGAGTATTCTTAGGCAGCACAGCATGGACTTAAGAAAACCATTTGAGACCTGCAAATGGGGAATGGAAGACAGGCTTCTGGCACTGCAGGGAGAGGCTTTTTCTTTAGTCCAGTTCTTCAAGGAAGCAAGAAAGCAGCATGTTTAAAGAGAAGAACTCAAGAATATGGGATCATCCTGAGAGGCACAGCGCTCACTTCATGTGCAAGGAAGCTCATTCCTGCCCCACACTGGATCATATGTAGGAGCTACAGAGCACTGTGGACAAGGTGAAGTGAATACTCCCTGCCTTTCAAGTACCACATGGTCTCTTGGGCTCCGTAAAGTTAGCATGGTAGGTTGAGAAACAGTAGGGATGCACTGGGAAACTAAGCTCCCAACACATTGGCAGGCAAGCAGAAGAGAGGTGGCTAAGGGTAGAGGAGAGAATATCAGAGCCTAGGAAGGAAGGAAGGAAGGGCTGCTAAGACTTAAGAAAAGCCTTCTCCCCATGCCTCCCCGAAACCCCCAAACAAAACACAAGTTGCAAATGTATTGCTAGAGCTAAGGTACAAGACATCAGTTAGCTCACCAACAGCTAAGTGATGTACATGAAGTTTGGGTCTTGGTTATGTCTTTACTTTCTTTGCATTTCTTGCTTTTGAGTGTGTTCCAGGTTGCTCTCGGGATATTCCTTGTTTTGCCTCTGTAGCTCCCTGCAGGATGCAAATGTTAATAAGCACAATCATAGCATGCATATCTGAATCCATCAGGAGAGATAAGGATTGCATAGCAGATTAGCTTCCCTCCTCTCTGTGACATGTGATGCACATTGAACACAGGGCTGGGGGAGACCCCTTTCCTTGGTGAAATTCAGCCCTGCTGCTGGAATGTTTTCTCTGCTCTCTAGCTCAGTGGGGCTGCAGTAAACCAAGGTTTAGTAAATCATGGACCATTAGAATGGTAGAGCCCAGCTCAGAATCATAGAATAATCAAGGTTGGAAAAGACCTTCAAGTCCAACTGTCATGTATGTGTTAAGCTAATCTGTCTTTATAGAACCAGATTTTTGTTTGTTTTGTTTTAAATAGACTTCAAGTGGTGTTTTGTTGTTTTGGTTTTTTACACTAGAAGTTGTATTAGTGAGTGTGTTTTGCAGGGATATTAGACATGCAAATTCTGGCCATGTTGAATATTACTGGAGCAGACTTTCCAGCTCATGAGTGACACCTCCTGCCAAGGGAAAATACAGTTGCTGTGAAATCCAAATTAGGTCTGATGCTATATTATAAATCAATGCTTCTGTAAAACATCTCATGCTAAAGGTTGCTGAGAGGCAAATAGGAAAGGCTTTGCGGGGCCACCTTTGGTGGTCTGAGGTGCCTTTCCAGCTGTGACATTCAGTGGTAATATTATAAAAGCAGTTTTACTGTCTTGTGTGAATTTTTCAGACCTGTTTTATCAACTGGTTGCTTTCCTCTGGTCAGTTGCTTGTCTTTTTGTAGCTCCCCTTGGGTCCATCTTCTGATATGCTGCTGCTGTCCGGTACCTGTTGCCTGGTACACGGAAGAGCCTCGTGTCATTCTGGGCTGAGTGCTGCCAGGTTGGTTTACAGACCTACTGCATGGGATCAGTTGAAATACATGGTTGGATGTGAAGGGTCCCGACATCAAATTCTCTAATGAAGTTACTCTCATTTTTGAGGCATTTAAGCAGGGAAGGGAGATGGGAAGGCTTTTTCACTGCCATGTATAACATGGCTGACCCTTCCAAAAGCCCTAGTACTAGTCCAAGTTTAAGAACACACAAGTAATTGTCAGACACAAAGGATGATTCTACTAGAAACGTGTCATCTTATTGTTTACCTTGACTTGAGGAAAATGCTCCATTTGTAATTGTCATGAAGTTCAGTAGCCTAAGCAAGACACGATCTATAGGCTACAATGAGAAAACACCAATATCTCTTTTCATACCATCCTTTCATGTGCAGCTGTTAGAGCTCAACAGGCTGTAACTTGGTGACTCTGCTGGGCCAGGTGCTGCTGCCCCTTGTGCTGTTACTCTGGCCTTGTGGGAGTTAGGGTGAAATGTGCTCACTTTGCTTCCAGGTGTATTCTGCTGCTTCAGGGGCAGTCTGCATGGCAGAGAGATGCAGGAAGAGCTTGAAATAGTGAATCCAGTGGCTCTAGAAGAACAAAATTTCAGATTAGTATATCTACTGAAATGATGCAGCAAGCCAAATGGGTGTACTCTGTGTTCAGCAGAAAGTAAGATAACTGCTTCAGAGGTGATGGATAAATAAGCAGAGCTTTGCTTGCAGTTTTTGTCCTGCCTGTTTGGCCCACACAGCTTCAAGTGCTCGCCCCTGCTGCCTAGACATTGTTATCCACACAGTAGCTGACCTGCTGCATTTTATAGCCCTGTATGTATTGGTGGAGCTGAAGGATTGTGATCTGCTGTAACATACTGTCAGGCAGCCTATGGCTGCTCAACTGTTCATGTGGCAGCTCCTGTAATGTCTGGGCAATGGGGTAGGAAACTCAGAAGCTGCAAGCAGTTGGGATGGCAAACATTGTCAATTTCAGGCTAGGATGTCCCATATGAATTGGAAATCTTCTGGCCCTTAAATTCCCCTAGGATGTGACTTAGGTTCCCTAAGTATCTACAGACCTTGGTAAAGCTAGTGCTTGATTTTTCTAAATCTAGATTTTTTGAGATCTAAGTAAAGGCTTCAAAAATGATGGGGAATAATGGGAATCTCCACCATTTTACTCCAGAGAAACAGGAGTTAGGAGTGAGTAATCAAACCAGAGATCCTCAGACCAAATTTTGAGATGGGCTGGATTCCAACTCTAAGACTCGTTAAGAGGCATAAGCTGTGCTCCATGAGTTACTGTTAACACAAAGAGTAGTGTTAACCTCTTAAACTAATTGGGGCTTTGCGAAACAAACTACCCTTAGTTTCCTTTTTGGTTCCTTTCTCATAGAGTGGGAATGATCTTAAGACCATGATTAATCAGTCTTGTTGGCTGAAACAGAAACCGGAGGTCCTGATAACAGTGGCCTATCTGCCTCTTCAGAAAACCTGTAACTTTGCTAACTCTTGTCCATCAAGGAGATAGCTGGGTGTCCACTAGAGAGGATCTGGCGAGTGCACAGCAACACAAGATGAACAGAAAGACTGTTTCTGTTCAATTTCTCTGCTTGTGTAACACTGGAATATAAATCAAAGATTTTTCTAACCCACCAGAACTACATCCCTGCCCCTCTCCAAAAAGATCCTAAACACATCATGGGAAACAGCATGAGTAGCTGGAAGACTTCCAAGAAAAATAACTCCTCTGCAATGCATGGTGTGCACTCAAAACAGAGGTCTCTAAAAATGTTCTGGGTTGGAAATTCCTAGAGGAAAGGATTTCTGCCCATAAGAAGCATGACAAACAGTGTAACATTGACTGCAAAAGCAGTGAGAGCTCATCTACCTCCTTATCCCAGGAGCAGAAGGGAAGATTCCTCCTTTCAACTGACCCATTGTGAAATGCCCCTATGGCCATCTAGTGGCACTTCTAGTTCTTCACATTGGAAAAATCAGCTAAATTTATGGTCAAAACTGTTCCAATGCACATAACTGTGAGCTGGAGTGTAGCTCTAAACCTTTCTGGACACCAGCTGGCAGTCTGTCATTATGACTTACTGAAGTAAAAGTGTACCAGAAACACTGCATTACCTGTAAATAATCTATTACAGTCTGTCTGCAAATTCCACAGTAATTTTTATTGGTTGCTTGGGAAACATCAATAAAATCTATGCTACTGAAAACAAAATCTATATATTCTGGCATGGATGTTCTTTAGTATAGCTGGTCAAAACCGAATGTTTTTCTGTGATTTCAGTCATGAATTAGTACCTTCTCTGTTCTTCTTGCAGGGAAACTACACTTGTATGACTTATAAGTCTAGAGAAACTTGCTTTGAACACAGGCAAGACCCTGGTGAAACAGGCTGCATCTCTTCAGACATCTTACCCACTCTGTGTCAGTGGTAGCTTCACTACACTGGTGGAAATGCTTCTCTGTGAAGCACTAGCTCCAAGGCCCAGGAGCTGAGTTACATCACAGTGTGGCTGTGAGTAGCTGGACTGACCTTTTCTTGGTTCTCTGGTGTGATGTAAGGTAGGAGGTGAATAGTTCAGCTCTTTTCTATCTTCAGGGAGAAGGCTGGAGCTAGTTTGCTAATAATAATGGGGTAAAAGCAAAAGGGGCAAATGGCTTTGAAATGTACCCTTTTTTACGAGACACTGATATTATAGAATCTAAATGCATTAAGCATTTATGCAGTGGGAGATTTCCTCGCTTTATTGCTCATAGCACACTAGTCTACACAGTAGGAGAGAAGGGAGCCAATAGCTTACCGTTGCTATGGCCAAAGCTAGTTAATGGTGCCACTGAAGTGGTATGTCTCTGGAGGGCTTTCTCAGACCTAAAGGAGAGAAGACATCAAAAAACTGGGGGTAGATTCTGTAAGGTGATTCTTAGCAATGCTGGCAGCCTTTTAAGTATGTTTGGGAGTGGAATATATTTAAGACTGGTGCTAAGTGAAGGTATTAGTGTCAGGGCAGGATAGTATTGAAGAGTTTTAAATGTTGAAATCTCAGCAAAACCCAGATGAGCTCTGATGAGGGAAACTGGAATGTCTCCCTTTTGTCTGCTGAAAGCTTTCCTTTGTAGCTATCTGGTTGCTCATTACATTTGTCTACTGTACATAGTTTGGAATGGACCAAATGCAGGTGGGGTGCAGGC
>VXBZ01004437.1:33151-45899 GCA_013399135.1 Heliornis fulica | reverse complement strand
TCCCTGCTTCTTGCAGGGAGTTGGACTAGATGACCTCTGGGAGTCCCTTCCAACTCCAGCCATTCTATGATTCTATCAGTGCATTCCAGGAGCCCCCTGGGTTGCTTGTGCCTTGCGCTGTGCTGTCTCTCCAACAGACATTGTGGTGGTTAAGTCTCCCATGAGGACCAGGGCTTCTGGACACAGGGCTGCTCCTGTCTGCCTATAGAAGGCCTCATTTGCTTGGTCACACTGTGAGCTGCATCAGGGAAATCACTTGTTTTTGGTACAGTTGACCTGGGATTTTTTGTTTTGGTAGAGATTTGACCTATTGCTCTGAATTTTGTCCAACTTCTCACAGTTTAATTATTGCGAAATCTACTAATTTTTTATGAAACCAGTGTGTTCTGAGGAACACCTCCTGGACTTTTAGCAGTAAGTTGTCTAGTATATTAGATCAACAGTGATCTTGTTTCTTTTTCTTAGGTTTTGAATTCCCAAATAACAGATACTGGCAGGTATGTCTGCATTGTGGAGAACATAGCTGGAAGTGCCAAGAAGCATTTTAACCTAAACGTTCACGGTAAGTGCCATACTCCATACCTTTGTCCATTGTTTGTTTAACCCTGTGAATTTTAGCAGAGTGCTCAGGTGCAGTTACACACCTGTGCATGTGTGACTTAAAAAATTCCATTTTTAAGATTGTCATCTATGTTTTGTTGTGAACTTAGAATAGGGTTAAAATAAATTTCGGGCTTCAGCATCGCAAGTCTAAGTCAAATACGATCAAGAAACGAAGGCATTTTCTATTTCTTAAAACCCAGTCCATCCCCTTACCTCTCCTGATATCTTCAGACAGTCAGAATATCCTTAACCCACCACTTAAGAGTAAACCCAACTTCCCCTTTTATTTCTGCCTGCTCTTCATCCTCCTGCTTCCAGCTTCCCATCCTGAAGATCGAATAAGTATTGCTCCCAAACATCACCTGCACAGCTGTGTGTTCAAACCTCCCAAGGGGTACTTGTCAGTGCACCTTCATCTGCTTTCACACTTAGGTTGGCAGCGTATCACAGTCTTGCCCACAAGGTCATTAGCATTTTTTTCACATCCTTTTTAGCTACCTAATCTTACGTGTTACAGAGACCAGTCCTGCCTTCTCTCTTGCTTAAATACAGCACCAGCATCCAAGGAATTGGATTGTTTAGATTATTACATACAGAAGACATAAATTTCTTTCTCATTTGCACATGCAGGGAGTTTACATACTGAGATAAATTCATAGTGCACTATTCTACTTGGTAACAAAATTAGCCAAAAGTATTGTCATGGGAAGAATTTGCCCTGGAGTCATTCTCAGAGGAGTTCTTTTCTTTCTGTGGACTTTATCCAGATTGTTTTTAAATAAAAATATTTTCCTTGACTTGACATTTGTGTTTTAATTCAAACTTCTTGTCTTTAAAAGACTTGTTTGTAATGACTCTGGCCTGATACTATTCTTTTAACAGAAACACTGCACGAGGCTCCAGTTCTAGCTCAGCACTCTTACCAGTTTAGGTCTGATTATCTCTCCTTGCAGTTCCATTTGAAAAATTAGACTACAGCTGGTCAGGAATAGACCACCCAGGGAGAAGTGCTGATGAAAATAAATTATCACTAAATATTTGTCTGTGTCAAAGGGTCGTTTCCCATCATTTTGGGATGTCTCTAATGGAACTGCTTTTGTAAATTTAAATATAACATTAAATATGATGCTCTTTAAGTGGAAAAATTCACTTCTTGTCTCAAAGGTGAGTAATAAAAATAAATTAAAACCTTCAAAACCACTGAAAGTCAGCCTCCAGTTTTAAAA
Source organism: Heliornis fulica (assembly GCA_013399135.1). Classification (NCBI taxonomy): domain Eukaryota; kingdom Metazoa; phylum Chordata; class Aves; order Gruiformes; family Heliornithidae; genus Heliornis; species Heliornis fulica. The sequence continues at coordinate 44,070 of VXBZ01004437.1, read as the reverse complement.
TCCCAACCTGTAACCATAATAAATTGGAAATTTTCCCACTGACTGCTGCAGCCGAGCCCGTTGCTGCGCCAGTACGCAGATCACCTGTGGTGCATTTTGTGAGTAGTTTGCACACACCATGGAGGCTGTGGAGTTTGAAATGTACCATCTATGTCATTTCAGCAAAATGAATTACAGGAGAGCTCAGATTTGGCCCCTTGTATTTAATTGCCTCCTGGCTTGTGCAGCCAACAATCACATCTGTGGGAAAGTAACTGTAAAAGTAAATAAATGCAAATAACTATAAAATGTCATCAGAGCAGAATTCTCCATGTCTTCTAGTGAACCATTTTATGGTCATGATCAGGGAAATAATCTTCAGTTCTTTCCAAGTTGAAAATATGGACTGAATTCACCCGTTTACACCGACTCCTCTTGTCTCCACAACGCCGCAGAGGAGCAATAAACTCGGCTTAATGGCTGTTTTGTGTCATTCAAGTGACAGAGAGCAGCTGGAGTATTTCTGGTGGATATGGTCCAAAATACTTTAACGTTCCTCTCTTTGAAGAAGAGGATTCCATGTGTTCTTTGGAATGAATTTTTCCACCCAGTAGAGCCAAGGACATGCTTTTGCTTTCTTTTTAAGTGTTTTATAGATCTATGCTGCTAAAACATGGCAACTAAAGTTTGGGGTTTATTAAAAGGAGGAGTTTTACGGTTGTTTCATTTTAAATAGCTCTTGTAGAAAGGTCAAATGTCAAAACACTCTTGAATTTAAAAGTGCTGGGACTTATAAGCTTAAAAATGCACCCCTTGGAGCAGTGTGGGTATGCCAGAATTTTATGCTGCTTAGGTCAATACTGAACCACAGGTTTGTCAGTTCAGGAAGGACGTAGGACTCCTCAAAAGAGTCCAGCGCAGGGCCACCAAGGTGATGGAGAGGAACCTCCTTCCAGGAGGATGCAGCCAGTCCCTCTCGGTGATGGCCAGTGATAGGACAAGGGGTAATGGGACCAAACTGGAGCAGAGGAAGTTCTATGTGAACATAAGGCAAAGCCATTTCACTGTGAGGGTGACAGATCACTGGGGCAGGCTGCCCAGAGAGGTTGTGGAGTCTCCTTCTCTGGAGACATTCCAGACCAGTCTGGACACATTCCTATGTACTCTAGATGATCCTGCTTGGGCAGCGGGGTTGGACTTGAATGGTCTTTTGAGGTCTCTTCCAGCTCCTGGTGTTCTGTGATTCTGTGACACACCAGAGGAAAGGCATCCAGAAGGACCTGGACAGACTAGAAAGGCTGTCAAGCCTCATGAAGTTCAGCAAGGCCAAATGCAAGGTCCTGCACGTGGGTCAGTGTAATTGCAAGCAGAACTAAAGGCTGGGTGGAGAATGGATGGAGAACAGCCCTGAGGAGAAGGACTTAGGGGTTTGGGGAGATGAGAAGCTCAACCTGACCTGGCAGTGTGATCTTTCAAGGTCCCTTCCAACTCCTAACATTCTGTGATTCTGTCTTGTTAACAGAAGAGCTCCAAACTGTATGAGGATGAGTCATTTTTGGGGCTCTATAATGAGAAAATGGACTGTTTCAGGAAGCACAGGAGCAATACAACATCGGAAAGAAGCGACACGGAGTCCCCCCGTGTATCCTGACAGAGCAGATTTGCTCTGTGCTGCCTTACATGGCAAATGTTCTGCGAGTGCAGCGTTTGGAAACCGACCCTGCGCTCCTCAGGAACTGCACGATCTTGTGTAGCTTCATCAGCCATCCCAAATGCCAAGCACAGGACCACAGATGAAGTGGTTGCCATTTTTTTTGTGAATTACAGGAACAGAAATGACCTCTAGGTTGACTTTGGTCATATTTCCAGATAAATCCAAAAAGCAGCAGATCCATTCATAGGACATGAAAAAAATTGTAACTTCACCCTTTGGCAAAGCTCAGCAGTTCAGCTTGATTTTAGTAAATCATGAGCTTGTGGAAGACTGTTTGCTGGCACTAAGATAGATACTGTTAATCTATTTTTCTCCACAGTTCCTCCAAGTGTTGTTGGTGCTAATCCTGAGAATTTGACAGTGGTGGTGAATAATTTCATCTCTCTGACTTGTGAGGTCACTGGCTTTCCACCTCCTGATCTCAGCTGGCTCAAGAATGGAAAACCTATCAACTCAAATACCAACACTTTTATTGTGCCTGGTGAGGAATCTCATCTATTTCTAAAGCCTTTGGACTGAAATTCTGCCTCTCTTGTCTTGATGGGAGCGATGACCGTTATTTATGGAGCCAGTATGTTCTTAGTATTGCTTCTGTGAGTAGGCAAGACACTTGGCCCACCATATTTAATAATTTCTTGGCTGTTGGGTGCATTCATTTATAAGGAAAGCTGGCTCAGCCTGAAAGCACTGAAGTAATCTGTGGGAAAACACTAAGGGCAACTCACATAACAGAGGTGCTCTGACACACGTATCGATTAAAGTTGAGTCTCTTTGGGCCTCTTTTCAAAGAAATGATCAGAAGTTGTGACAGTAGCTTAGAGGACAAAAAATAAAAACCTTCCCAGTTACTTTGGTGGGAAACTGGATCAGGCCTGCTGAACTCCCAGAGAGAAATCCATGTGGTCTGAGGGCTCCTTAGTCATTTGATGCTCCTCACCGAGAAAGGTCCGTGAATGTGTCATTTCTGGTCCTGCTGCTTACCTTCATGATCACTTGCTGCGTGACTCAGTTCTGTCTTGCTGGTATGATGTGAGTGGGGGCTGTGTGGCAGCATGGAATGAGGAACAGGACTGGAGCTTGCTGAATGTTCAGATCAGAGAGGCATCTGTTCATATCGTTAACGCAGGCACGGGCAGTAAGTAGCTTCACAAATGAAGACAGTTGAGAGTGAAACAGAAAGGGCATAGTCATGTTAGGAGACAGCAGTTAGCCACAAAGCAAGGTGAAATGGTCTCAGTTCGCAACAGGGGAGGTTTAGATTGGAGATTGGGAAATAATTCGTCACCAAGGGAGTGGTCAGGCATTGGTCCAGAGATGGGAGAGGGGGTTAACTATCCCTGAAGTGTTCAGAACATGTGTAGACATGACACTTTGGGTCATGCCTTACTTGACATCATGGTATTAGACAGATGGTTGAACTTGATAATAATGGTCTTTAACAACCTTAAAGTTTCTATGGTTCTATGAAAAGAAACAGATCTGAAAGGAGTATTTGTGATCTGAACTTCTCATTAACAGCACTAATGAAATTTACTTTAAAATACTAATGAGCCTTCGAATGCAAAGCAGTGCTCTCTTGAAGGGGGTTAATGCAGCGCCTGTGCTTGGTCTGTAGGAGGTGAGATTTTCAAACAGCATTTGAAACTGATTCAATAACCATGGAATAAATCTTGTCTTTTCTCTCCACTTCAGGTGCTCGTACTCTGCAGATTCCCCGAGCCAAACTACCCGATGACGGCGAGTATACTTGTATCGCCAGAAACCAAGCTGGAGAAAGTCAGAAGAAGAGTTTCCTCACTGTCCTTGGTTTGTTTTTTACAGTTTTCCCAAAGATTACCTATTGCCTCAAGGATGCACTGTTTGCTATTTATTTTTGTTAGGCTGTTTTCTGCCCTCTAGCATAGCAGAGGCAGAAATAACTCTGAGCTTCTTCTACAGTGCCCCCAAGCATCAAAGACCATAGTGGAGCCTCGGTGACAGTGCTGAACGTGAGAGTGGGCACCCCGGTGGTGCTGGAGTGTGAATCCAATGCTATTCCACCACCTGTCATCACCTGGTACAAGAACAGGCGCCTCATTTCAGAGTCAGCAAATGTGGAGATCTTTGCAGATGGGCAGATGTTACGAATCAAGGGTGTGGAGGTAGGGCAGGCTGTGGGGTGCTGCGTCTGCCGCGACACCGCTACTGTTAAGCAGTTGTTTTGCTCTTGACTGGGGTATTCTACTAGGTGTATGTAGATGTATTTGCTGGAGGCCTTTCACTCTATGAAAGGGACCTTGAATTGGCAGAGGCAAAGGCTGTTTATCTCTGAACCTCAGCTTTAAAAAATAAGGGTCTACAGTAAGGTAGTGGTGTTGTTTGTTTGTTTGTTTTTTAATTTATTTTTATTTTAGGTTTCTGACACGGGCCAATATGTGTGCAAAGCCATAAATATTGCAGGGAGAGATGATAAAAATTTCCATCTTAATGTCTATGGTGAGTATACTCTGCATCATCTGTAGAAGCTATTGTCGTCCCACAGACATTGTAGAGTAGACAATTCAAAATCAGTTTACAAAAGTGCTCGGTAACCAAACCATTTGTACCCCTTCCATTTAATTTATAGTGCCACCAAAGATTGAAGGCCCTGAACAAGAGTCAGTCAATGAAACTATTGGTAGTCCTGTTACCTTTGTGTGTGATGCTACTGGAATTCCTCCACCAACCTTGTTATGGCTTAAGGACGGAAAACCAATAGGTAATGTTCTACCATGCTCTTTTCTGCCCTTTTTTAGTCCCCTTTGGGACATAACTGTGCTCTCTGCCATCTCTTTGTTTCTTCATCCGTCTCTAGATAGACTCTTATGTTAGCTGTGTGGAATCTTTCTTTTGTTTTGTTTTGAAATATTGATGGAAAAATGTCTCACAACTCTGGGGCCCGGTTTGGAATGACCATTTGTTTACATATTTTCAGAAAACTCCAATTCTCTTGAAGTTCATATTTTATCTGGTGGAAGCAAGCTTCAGATTCCTCGCTCACAGCTTCTCGACAGCGGGACCTACACGTGTATTGCCTCAAATATAGAGGGCAAAGCTCAGCGAACTTACGTGCTTTCCATTCAGGGTAAGGCCTGAGAGCGCTGTGAGCAGACCTGGGTGATGACTGGTGGAGTCCAGAGAGACTGAGATAGTGTGGAGAATTCACACCATTACAGCTATCACCTGCAACCAGTCTGGGTAAAGTGGTTAGAGGATTGTATAGTGTTAGTGTACACCAGAAATTTGCATGAGAGAGAAAATCTTGAACCTCGGTTGAAGGGCAGCTTGGAAGCAATCAGGAAGGCCGTGTGTGTGCTGCAGATCACACCCTCCTTCCTCCTGAGCCCTGAAGCCACAGGGGTTGGTGGAGTGCCAGCACCATGCATACACCATTTCAGGTGCAGTCATCTCTTGTGTTTTCTGCCATAGCTAATAGAAACAGAGAGCAAAGACATATTGGAGGTATTTCCTTAGGATTATTTTTTTTCCTGCTCAAATAAGAAATCCTTATTTGTTATCGAATTGCCTCCTGTCTCCTTGCATGTCACCCTTTACGCTGCAACAACCTTTGTTTTCCTCTGATCCTACTGACTCATTCCCTCTGCTAATTCCCTCTCATGTCCCATAAAAGAAGATGTTTATGGTACAGTATCTCCAGCTTTCTGCTGTAGTCCTTTCCCTTGTTGGTCATTGCTGGTTGCAGAAGAGGCAACATCAGCCATGAGCTGAGTGTGCTGGTTTTGTGTGTATCCCAGCCCACCAGCTTCCCCCAAGCTTAGGAATTGAATCTCAAGATGGCTGGTCAAATGTGACAGGAATTGCATCACAAGAAATGTGATCAGCAGATTGAGAAGGGGGATTCTGCCTCTCTGCTGCACTCTGGTGAGACCCCACCTGGAATATTGTGTACTACTCTGGAGCCCTCCACACAAGAAGGACATGTGCCTCTTGGAGCAGGTCCAGATGAAGCTATGAGGATGATCTGAGGGGCTGGAGCACCTCTTCTACAGAGACAGGCTGAGAGTGTTGAGCTGGTTCATCCCGGAAAAGAAAAGGCTGCAGGGAGACCTGAGAGACCCTTGCAGTACCTGAAGTTACCTACAGGAAAGCTGGGCAGAACTGTGTGGGTAGGGAGCAATAGGACATGAGACAGTGGGTTTAAACTAGAGCAGGGCTGGTTTAGATGAGACCTTAGGAAGAAGCTCTTCACTCTGAGGGTGGTGAGACATTGGCCCAGCTTGCCCAGAGGTTCTGGTGGCCCCATTCCAGGAGACACTCAATATCAGGGTGTATGAAGCTCTCAGCAACCTGATCTTGTTCAAGGTGTCCCTGCTCACTGCAGGGGTTGGACTAGATGGCCTTTGAAGGTCCCTGCCAACCTAACGTGTTCAGTGAGTCTATGAAATGACCAAAACTTACTAGCAGGGCTGTGGGTCTTGACTTGATGGACAGCCTGACTGAAACCCTTGCTCTTTAGGAGAGCAGGCTAAAGCTGACTTCTAGTTAGGACAGGGGAAATGTGTCTGTTAGCAGGAATATGATGTCCTTACTGCAAGGAGCATGTGACAGTGCCGAGCATGTGCTGGGGGTTAGCGGTGTTCAATTGTTAGAGTGCATTCGGTGTGTGATGAAATGGGTTTTGTCATATTACTGGACATGTTGGCATCAGTTTGAGCTGGGAACTAGTTACTACATGTAACAGCAATTATATGTGTTCTTATAATTTTTTCAGCTGCTTTAAGGACTGACTACCGTGGCTTGGAGTTAATCTGGAAATGATATAATCTTATACTTGCTCAAGAGATGGAGGTGCTGTAGGAAGTGCTAGCACTGGTGACCTACTGCAGTGTGTTTTATGGTTTAGATTGAGTATCCTGCTGATGAATCTTCTCTTCCCTCATCATGCATTTCCAGTTCCTCCTAGTATTGCTGGCTCTGAAATGCCTGCTGAGGTCAGTGTTCTCCTGGGAGAAAGCATCCAGCTCGTCTGCAGTGCCGGTGGCGTGCCCACGCCTGCTGTGCAGTGGCTTAAAGATGGAGAAGGAGTTGCCAGTGATGATTTACAAAGACTAAGGCAAGCAGAAATAAGCATTCTCTTCTTGGGTATTATTAAGTTGGTGGGGCAGGGTGAAGGAGTGTATAGAGGGTCTGAGTCCTTGCTTAGACAGCTTAGGGACATCATCTCCCTCTTTAGCTTCTGCTATTCCGCTGTACTTTGTTACTGCTTGGGTTATTGTTGGGTGTTTGTACAGGGATGAGTGTGTGTATATGCACACACACACCAGAAGGCTGTGCTGCCACCCAGCGAGGTTGTGGACAGGCTGGGGAGCTGGCAGTGATCTTGTGACATTCAGCAAGGGCAAGTGCAGGGTCCTGCACCNGGAGGGGGGACAGCAAAGGGCTGCAGAGATGCTGAGGGGATCAGAACATCTCTGTGATGAAGAGAGGCTGAGGGACTTGGGACTGTTCAGCCCAGAGAATAGAGGACTGAGTGGGGATCTTCTCACTGCTGATAAATCCTTGAGGGGTGAGGTCAGGAGGATGGGTCAGTCTTTGGTCAGTGGTGCCCAGGGACAGGACAAGAGGTGCTGGGCACAAACTGGACTAGAAGAAGTTCCACCTAACCTTGAGGAGGAACTTCTTTCCTGGGAGGGTGGCAGAGTCCTGGGCCAGGCTGCCCAGAGTATTTTGGGGAGGCTCCAGCTTTGGAGACATTCCAACCCTGTGATCCTGGACTCTCTCCTGTGCAGCCGCTCAAGGGCATCCTGCTCTGGCAGAGTTGGGACTGGATGATCTCCAGAGGTCCTTGCCAACCCCATCATTCTGTGATATCTATTTCTCTCTCAGTTAATAAGTTCCATTAAGTTCACCAGGCTCACAAAAGTTTATTGAGGTCACTAAGTTCCATTAAGTTCCTTTGGAGAGGAACGATTGGAGACATGGAAACGTTTTACTCTCTATGCTTTTCATTATGGGTTCTTGAAAAGCCTGGCTGGAATGAATGCAAGGTTGAGCAGGACACCTCCAGGCAAAGCTTCCCAGCCTCTCTCCAATAATAATATTTTTCAAAAAAAAAAACCAGCGGTTCTCTCACTGAATTCCCTAGAGGATGGAGGTAGCTGACTTAAAAGCACAGAACCGACTGTTTATCTGTGAGCTTGTAGGAATACAAAACCAAACTCTGTGTCTGTGCCCTTCCTTGTAGTGTCACTCCAGATGGCAGCACATTAAATGTTTTCCAAGCTCTCAGCTCCGACACTGGAAAATACACTTGTGTGGCGACCAACCCCGCGGGGGAGGAGGAGCGCGTTTTCAACCTGCGCGTGTACGGTGAGTTCCGTTGGGTGTGACACTGGAGTCCAGGCTCTAGGCCTGTCCGGGGGAGCGCTCCCAGGAGGGGGCCGAGAAGCACACGCCTGTTGTCAGTGTGACCCTGGGTGCACGTGTTTCCAGTCCCATGTTCTGTAGATAGCGCTGCACAGGGTGTTCTGTCAGCGGCAGAGCGGATGGAGCCGCTGGTGAATGCGGTTTGGGATAAACAGGGATTCATTCTACAGTGCATTTCAGAAGAGAGGAGCTGTGCTGGCGGTGATCATGTTTGTCTCTTGTAGTGAGTGATGCACTTGAGGCTGATTTCCTGTGATACTGCTTTTTAGTTGTGTTAGTTTATCCTTACGAATTCCAAGCAAAGTGTATCAGCCAAAATCAGAGTTGTAGGATGGGGAACTAGTAGTCAAAGGTTCCCCCCTCCCCTGAGAAATAGTCTGTTTAGAGCTTAAGAGAAAAATGATGTTTTGGAGGAAATTCTTCACTTGTGCAGTTTGACATAGAATGAGCATAACTCTTTAGCAGCAGAGAGGGTGGGTGTTTTACTAAGTGAGAAACGTGTTTATGCAGTAAAATGACCAGTGTGAGAGTGTCAGGTTTGGCACGGGCAGTGTTTCACAGTGGTGGAGATGTCTGCCCATTGTAGCGAGACTCAGAATCACTTGGAGCACAAGCAGAGGAACGAGAGGTGACCTTTGATAGAAAAAAATGACAATACTAATGACTGCAGCAGAGCTTTTGGGGACAGAGTGGCACTACACAATGACGGAGACTTCCTTGACCACTTTGTACTGGTCCAAGCAATAACTGCCTTAAGCAGTCTCAGCTATGCAGAACTTGTGGTACATGGTGGGATCTTTAGTCAGACAGAGCATGGAGCTCCATGTGCTTGGGCCTTCTTTTGTAGTGAGTCCCCTCTTGTCCCCAAGACCAAGGCTTTCAAACTGACATGGGAAAGCAGCCTCAAAAGCAGCTCTGTTGGAATAGTCAGCCAGGACACTAAAACAGCTGTTCTGAAGTGTTCTGTGTTTCAAAGTCAGCATATACATCTAGAAGTTAATGAACTACCTTTTCTCCTGCATGACTCTAGCTTTCCCTTTTATTTAAGATTTCTTTAAGTAGGTAAGTTGGAGTGGCACCAAGCTGCCAATCAAGCCCCTCTAAGGGGGGTTCTTTCCCCGTGAGCATCAGGTGCTGAGCTCCCTGCTGTTGGCCACAGCATGGTGAATGAGAGAGGTGGATCCATTGCCTTTCCAATGTGCACAGGATCCATAACTATGTAAATGGATACTTGTTATTACCAATGTTATTGTTAGAGGATTTATGTTTTAAAAAATGGGGATCTCCTCATTGTCTTTCCCGTGGGGCATCAGGTGGAGGCTTTCCTGCAAGATAGCACATGTGGAATGATTTTAAGAGCTGATTTTAATATCTTCCTTCTCAACATTTACAAAATGCAGTTCCTCCAGCCATAGCTGATAATAAAGATGAACCAGAGGACCTCACTGCCCTCTTGGACACCTCCCTAGATATTAAATGTACTGCTACTGGAACCCCACCACCACAGATAAACTGGCTGAAGAATGGCCTTCCCCTGTCTGTCTCCTCCCAAATCAGGCTGCTGTCAGCTGGGCAGATTCTCAGGTTAGTTCTCATGAACTGTGATCCAAACCATGCCATAATAAAGGTGATGTGTTCACTTTACAGCTTGCTCAATGCTTTTTCTCTTTAGACTTGCCAGGGTGCAGGTGTCTAATACGGGGGTGTACACTTGCGTAGCAGCTAACAGGGCTGGAGTGGATAACAAACATTACAACCTTCGAGTTTTTGGTGAGTTTCTCTGAAACAATTTATGTAAAGAATCTTTTATTTCTTCATTTCTTGAACCAGCTGCCAGTGTAATCATCAGGAAAGCATTAATTGTTTAGTGTGTTTTGTTGTGGGAAGTATTTTAACCCTAGCAAAGTCCTTACTTCAGTTGGCAACCAGAATTTGTCACAGATATTTTTAGAAACGGGACTGATGTGTAATTTTGAAGTGAATTTTAACATGTGCTAAAAACTCATGTGTAAGTGGAGAAATGCAAAAGGGTAGCTGTGTTCCAGCTTTTTTGTTTTCAGGATTAACCCCTGGGTTGTTCTCTGCGTGAATCAGATCTTTGTGTCTCAACAGTGCCACCAAGCTTGGATAACGCGGGCGGAACGGAGGACGTGACTGTAGTAAAAGGCAGTTCAGCTTCGATGAAGTGTCTTACCGATGGCACTCCTGCCCCCACTGTGTCCTGGTTTAGGAATGGACATCCTTTACACCTTGGTGCTCACCTCTCAACAAGTAACCAAGGAATGGTCCTTCATTTTGTACGAGCGGAGACTGGGGACACGGGCAAATACACTTGTGTCGCCTCCAGTGAAGCTGGAGATGCCAGCAAGCACTTCTCCCTCAAAGTGCTGGGTATGTGTTAATCTTTCAGTTGAACTTGGTAAGAGCAGTAAGTGAGTATCTGCTCAGGACAAGAACTTAGGGAGAAGGCATATTGTCAAGGAACTTTTGCTGTGATAAACACAAGAAACAAGGAAATGGAAGATAGTTAAAGATATAGAATCATAGAATCACAGAATGGCTGGAGTTGGAAGGGACTCCCAGAGGTCATCTAGTCCAATCCCCCCGCAAGAAGCAGGGACACCCCCAACTAGATCAGGTTGCTCAGGGCCTCATCCAACCTGGCCTTGAACGTCTCCAGGGATCCAGGGGCATCCACCACCTTTTTCCTAATATCCAATCGAAATCTCCCTACCTCTATTTTAAAACCATCACCCCTTGTCCTGTCACACCAGGCCCTACTGAACAGCCTCTCCCCATCTTTCTTGTAGGCCCCCTTGAG
>VXBZ01004437.1:0-33021 GCA_013399135.1 Heliornis fulica | reverse complement strand
GAGCCACTCTCCACCCAGTCTGTAGTTGTGCCTGGGATTTCCCCAACCCAGATGCAGGACCTTGCACTTGGCCTGGTTGAACCTCATGAGGTTGGCACGGGCCAACTCTCCAGCCTGTCAAGGTCCCTCGACATATGTGAATGTGTAATGCAGTATGTTTTTTTTAACCTGAAATATGAACTATATACTACAATTAATAATAAATAACTATTTAAATTATATAAATATTAAATAAACTACCAAGTAATTTGATTTCAGTGAATAACTCTGCCTAGTGGAAATTCAGCTTGACAGTATGGTTGCACAGGCAAAGCATAGCTTAAGATACAACAGCCAATAAAAATCTTCCCTGATACTACATGGTATATTTAACTTGGCATTATGAAAACATTTTCTAACATTCCAACTCATTAAATGTGCACATTAATAGAGAGAGATTGAAATTACGTGAGATTCTCAATGAGTTCGTGACACAGCTTGATACTGTGTACCAGGTTCATGGGTGTTTTGATTCAATAACTGACTTGAATTCTCTTCCTTCCACAGAGCCGCCTCACATCAATGGTTCAGATCAACCAGAAGAGCTCTCTGTCATCGTTAACAACCCTCTTGAACTTCTCTGCCTCTCGTCTGGAATTCCAGTTCCCAAAATCTCGTGGATGAAGGATGGGCGCCCACTCCTGCAGAGTGATAACATACATGTCCTAAGAGATGTCCTCCGAGTAACCAGTGCTCAGGTGAAGTGTGTTTTTCCAGATAGTCTGTTTGCAAACCCTAGGGGAGTGCACAGAGCTGCCTGCTCTTAGGACTGTCCTCAGGGGTGTCCTAAAAAGCCTCTATAAAATTATCCGCTTGCGTTTGGGGTTGGAAAATAGATTTCTAAGCCTTGCCTTGGAGTTTGCCGTGCAGGGCAAGCAAGTAGTGTGGGTTTAGAGCACCCAAGCACTTCTGCCTCTTCTGAGCATTAGAATTTCAGTTCAGAGTTTTGTTGGTTTTTAATTTATTGGTGCTTTGTGTTAAAAAGCAGAAAGTTCAACACTGGGGTCTTTTTCTGGGGTCATTTCTGGGAATACCTTGCAGACAAATCTAACGTTAGAGGCAGTGTAGCCCGCTGATGAATGAGGTGGGTGCCCTGGTGGCTGAGGACAGTAAGAAGGCAGAGTTACTGAATGCCTTCTCTGCCTCTGTCTACACTGTTGGGGTCTGTTTGCAGGAGCCACGGATGTCAGGGGTCCCGGATGAGGCCGAGATGAATGAGGAGCCCGCCTCGGTTGATGAGGACTGGGTCAGGGATCAGTTGGGCTGTCTGGACATCCATTAATCCATGGGTCCTGATGGGATGCACCCAAGGGTGCTGAGGGAGCTGGCAGGAGTCATTGCAAGGCCACTGTCCATCATCTTTGAGAAATCCTGGGAAACAGGAGAGGTGCCTGAGGACTGGAGGAAGGCAAATGTCACTCCAGTCTTCAAACAGGGCAAGGAGGAGGCCCCGGGTAGNAGGGTGAGTGTCAGGAGGATGGATCCAGGCTCTTCTCAGAGATGGCCAGTGATAGGACAAGGGGCAGTGGGTCTAAGCTGGAGCAGAGGAGGTTCCACATTAATAAAAGGAGAAACTTTTTCCCTTTGAGGGTGACAGATCACTGGAACAGGCTTCCCAGAGAGGTTGTGGAGTCTCCTTCTCTGGAGACATTCCAGACCAATCTGGACACGTTCCTGTGTGATCTAATTGGGGTGATCCTGCTCGGTCAGGGGGTTGGACTGGATGATCTTTCAAGGTCCCTTCCAACTCCTGACATTCTGTGATTCTGTGATTGGCCTGTGTCCGTTCTCATTCATTTCCTACTGTTAGATTCTTGTCACTATCCCCTGCTCTTCTTCTTTCATGTTTTACAATTCCTCCATGGCCTTTCTTCTCTCTTTATTAGCTAAGATTTTCTAGATTTCCATTTGCTTCTCCCATGTTTAAGCCACAGACTGCAGATAGAAGCTGCATTTTCAGTCCTCTGTGTGCATGTTGAGGAAAAAAAAAACAAACAGTAAAGACAGTAGAAAGACTTTCTGATGAATTGAAATAATGAGTCCAGGGAAAATGAACCTTTAAAATCCTACACCCGTGAGCTGTGTTCAGCTCTGGACAGCCAGAATGAAGATCACCAAGCAGAAGTGTGGGACAGGGGTCAGTCTTTATAGTGAGGAACTGACAGAAAGGAGAAAGCACGAAGCTGATAACGAGTATGTGTGCACAAAAGGTTCTCCGTAGTACCCAGGACGACTCCTCTTTTGGATGGATCAGTCCCATCTTTATTGATTACCAGTTGCACAAAGCATCAAAAAGAGAAGGGTTCTTGCTGGAGGCACGTTATCCAGAGAGATTTTATGGGTCCTTCAACTCCTAAACCATCTCTGTACAATCCCACCATGGTAACATAGAGATATTTTCAAGAACAGTGTTAATTTCTTCTCCAGCATGTCTTACCTATCACATTTGTGTTTAAGTGCTGCCCATTCTGTGTTTCAGGTTTTCTGACCTGTTCCCACATTCTGAGGTTTCTGCTGAAGTTGTTTGTGTTTGTAGGTGGAGGACACGGGAAGATACACGTGTTTGGCATCTAGCCCAGCAGGAGATGATGACAAGGAATATTTAGTAAGAGTGCATGGTAAGTTTAATTTAGGAAAAAAATATGATTCCTTCAAACTTTAAACCACTGAGGAATGTATCAGTGTCTCATTTAACAAGTTACTTGGTGCTAAAGAAGAAATACTACCACTTGAGAACTAGCTGAGTGGCACTGTGCCTTTGCATTTTTTAAAACTTAAGAAATAAACTGGAAATTTTCGATGAATTATTTTAAGTGTAGATCATACACGTGGTGTTTATTGGTTTGTTTTTTCTGAATTTTTGTGACAGTTCCTCCTAACATTGCTGGTACCACTGATCCACAGGACCTCACTGTATTACAGAACAGACAAGTTATACTGGAATGCAAGTCAGATGCTGTGCCACCTCCAACCATCTCATGGCTTAAAAATGGAGAACTTCTAGAGGTACAGCGGTTACGTTATTTATACTAGTCTCTTGCTCCCGTTATTTTTTTTACACACAGTACTTGAGGTTTCTTATTCTGCTCATTTGCCTCTTCAGTGCAGTCTGAGTTATGGTGCCTTAAACTCAAGAGAAGCTGAGTAGCCCCAGTTAGTCCTAAATGAGTTCCTGAAGCTAGCAGGCGAGCAAAGTGGCCATCCTGCTGTTACTTGTTCTTTTTTCCTTTAGGGGGATCCCTTGCTCCTCCTGGATCCTCTGAACAATGCTAGAAGCCTTCGGTATACTCCTGAATGGCTTCCCAGGAAAGGTAGCTGAGAAAAGACTACACTATATGTTTCCTTTGGGTATATTATGCATCCTCATGTTCTAGTAGCATTTAGAAAGACGTTAAAATTCTTTCCCTTGGAAATTAAAGAAAAAAGAAAGAAAAACCAGGTTGCTTATTGCCACAGTTTTGTATCAAATGCATTGTTTTTTCTCAAAATTCCATATGGCATCACATTAAGGGATCAAGTCTTTGCTGGTTGAGAGACAATGAGCAAGATGAGGATGGCTTACACAGAAAGATACTTTACTTTCTGTCCTCTTCTTTGGGACCACTCTGACACCAGGTGCTTTCCAGTTGAACAGTTTCAGTTCAGTCATTAATTGAACTTAACTGAAACTTAACTTAACTGACCTTAACTAGCAATGCTAAATTGTTCCTCAATTCATCTTCGGTCATGAATGAAGAGGAGACAAGTTCAGCTTATGAACTGTGTCTCCTGTGACCACAGCCCATCAATTTTATTCCTCTGCAGTCCTGCTTGCTTGTTTTCCTTCTGACAAGTTCATTGGGGTCTTTTTCTCTGTTGTAAATTTAGAAGAGCTAAATATTAGTGGAAGAAGTAGGGATGGGGTGCGTGATGCCATCTGACTGATGGCTGCTGGGGAACGTTGCCTTGAATATAGCACAAGGACCAGCTGGAAACTACTGTAAGAGAAAGACTTCTGGATGTCAGCTCTTTAACTGAGGAGTGATTTTATTGTTTTTAAAAACAAATCAGTGTTGAACAAGGCTTGTAAATTAAATGTGTGGATACTTCTTTTCCTTGGAAAGCTTGTGTTTTAAAAGCAATACTTATGAAAACAGAACACCAAAAGAAGCCACTGTTAAGTATTGACCAGAAAACAAAGTGACAGAGGACTAGATACAGAGATACATAGATACTTGGCTGAAAACCTGAGAATCAACCTCTGTAACATCAGTTCTCTTCCTGCCTCGTGAACTCGTGTCTGTGAGGGCTGAAGCACCATGGTTGTGCAGAATGGCCAAGCCCATGCCTTTTGATTTATAATAGAGCGGGGAAGGCCAGTCTCTAATTAGCTCTCCTCCAGGTCCACCCTGAAGGTACAAATTTAGTCCAGTCACAGGACTATTAATTTGTCACATGTACTTTAAGTAGGAGGTTTAGGTTATTCTGTTCCCTGCCATCCTTTTCATCCTTATGCTTGTCTTAAATGAAGATGTACTCCAGATATCGGGAGTATTTCACGTTCTTCTGAATGCTGGGTTGTGTTCTCAAACCAAAAGAAATGTAGTAGCCTATTCTTACTAAACAACTAGGAGAGAGCTCTCCTTGGGTGAGGAAAAAGAGGTGCTCCACGATATATCATCTTCCTCAGTTCCTCAATGACAGGAAAGGATTGGAGCAAATGAGGTTTTCAGGTTGCAGCATGATGTCAGTTGAAATCGCCACTGCTTTGGGGGAAACAACCTCATGGTGAAGGGTGCCATTCCTCTGGGTTTGTTCCCTCCCACTACCCAGACTGGGGTCTGCCCTCTGCATGCTTATGGATGTAGCTGTGCAGCACCACCATTTCTGGGAGCAGAGCTACAGAAAGGTCTAGCTTGTGGCAGCTTTGGCACTCAAAGTTCTTGCACTGTGCGTTGGAAAGTGTTAAGGAAAGGAGGTAGGAGCATCTTGACCTGGCTTTATTAAACCTAATCATACTTCATTTTTTCAAAGATCTGGTTCTCTGACACACTTTCTGCCAGTAGAGTATACTAATCAAATGGTGGCTTCACCACCCTTCTCTCGTCATCTATGTGTTTCTGTGCTTAGAAACTGTAGTGCAAGCTGTTTACCCAATAGGAAATACCAGTTATTGCCCCAAATCTGACTGTCTCTAATCCACTCTGGTGCTGAACTGTGTCCCCTGTGAGTCTCCTGCTCTGCTACTCATTCTGCCTTGGCAGGCTTGCTGAGCTGCTGCCCAGTGTGAGACCAGTGCAGCAGGGCACTGGAGCAGAGAGACAGGTGTTCCACCTGTTTGTTATAGCTGCTGCACTCAGGTCTTCCAGTTGAAAGGGGAGATGGGAAGATCAGCTTTCATGTTCCTCCAGAGTGTGAATCCTGGAAAACTTTGAGTTTCTGTTCTTTTCCTATTGCTTTTTATCCAGTCAGTTTTTTGAAGGCTTGTAGCTGTTATTACTGTCAGTCCCTCATGCAGATCTGGTCCAGTGTGGTTGGGGGTGAACAGCCTTTGACTTCACCTGGCTGCCCAGCTGCCCCTTTCCATTAAAACCCAGTAACCCAAAAGCTGTCCTGTTGAGGCACAAGTCCAAGTAAGGGTTTCAAGGGGAACCATTAAGCAATGGTAATTGTTTAAACCTTTGTTTACGCTGTTATCTCCATGGATGTAAACAAAGTTAAGCTGACATTGAATTCAATCTCCAGTTTATCTTTGGCCTTCCTTGGGTGTTTATTACTCTGCCAAAGAACGTTCTAGCTTCATAAAGAAATCAATAGTAACGCTGAATCTGTCAAACTCTCTTTCCCCACAGGGCACTCCTCGAGTTCGAATCCTGTCCAGTGGGCGATACCTGCAGATCAACAACGCTGACCTGGGCGATACAGCAAGCTACACGTGTGTGGCGAGCAACATCGCAGGGACGACCACCAGGGAGTTCGCGCTCACAGTCCACGGTACAGTCATGGATCCGGCCTCGCGCGGTTTGATCGGCGCCTGGTATTTCTGCTGGCGTTCCAAGGGCAGGAGAGAGGCAACAGCGGGCTCTTCCTAGCCAGGTGTTGCCCACTTGGGCTGGGTCTGTGCTGGCTACCTGTCTTGCAAGTTACTTGAAGATGTGGGCTCTTCCCTGCCCCTATAAGCAGGTGATAGGAGGGGGATAGGGCTTGAAGGGTGCTGTGCATCACAATCCAAGTCCTGCACTGCTATAGGCCTGACTTTCAGTTTAAACCCACTTGTCTTCTCACCTCAGGCTGTTGGAAAAGCTATTCTGTTCTCACACTTGGGTGATGAGGGGAACTATTTCCCTGGTTTATTCTGTGCACACCTAATCTTGTGTTCTTGCATTATACCGTGTCCCCCCAGGGACTCTCCTTACTGGTCCAGTTTCAGTTACTTATTTTCTCCTTAACTGGTAGTTGGGAAGAGAGGATATCACCAGAGCCTTACTTTGCTAAATTAAATATGCTGAGCTGAGC
Source organism: Heliornis fulica (assembly GCA_013399135.1). NCBI lineage: Eukaryota > Metazoa > Chordata > Aves > Gruiformes > Heliornithidae > Heliornis > Heliornis fulica. Next base: position 26,487 of record VXBZ01004437.1, on the reverse strand, counting down.
TCTCTTACTGTTTTAGCTATCTGGTAACCTTAGTTGACCTTGTAAAAATAAACTTTACGGTGTGTTTCAAATTTTCTTTTACATTCCCTGTTGCATCATGGCAATTATATATATTTTATATATACACACACACAGATATATGTGTGTATATATGCACACACCTTGCACTCCACAAAACGGTAAGCAGCTTGCTTCTGCTTTGCAGTGATCCCCATACCTGTGGTGATACCTGTTTTTAGAGGTTCAGTTTCAATCATTGCAGTGGAGAGGGTTTTTTCACTTGGCATCACCAGCAATGTTCCCTTTACAGTGGCTCCCACGATCCAAAGCAGCCCCCCGACCGCAGTGGTGCGTGTCAATGCTTCTGCTCTTCTGGAGTGTGTTGCGGGAGGAGTACCAATCCCAAGAATCACATGGAGGAAGGATGGGGCTATTTTTACTGGAAACAATACCAGGTAATGTCCAGAAGTCAGCATAAATATTCCTCATAGTGTTTGTTGTTTGTTGTTTTGGTTTTTTTTTTTCTTTTTGAAGAATGTATTATTTACAGAAAGTTTAATTAGACATCTATGACCTGTACATCAGTTTGATTTTCATAGATCAGAACTAATATTTGTCCTATAACTTCAAACACACTCCAGTGTGGAAAATATGGTGGTAAACACAGTAATGCAAAGTTGTGCTACAGAAAGCTAGCAGCACCAAGGTTTCATCCTTTTGTTGTCAAGAAGAACTAAAAACTCCTTTGACCACCAATTGTAATAGCAATTCTTCTCATATCAAAGGTTTTGAAAAGTAAATATGGAAAATCTTGGTATATATATATGTGTGTGTGTGTGTATAAAATATGTACATATTTCATATATATATATGTTTTTAACATTTTATGTATATATATATAATATAAATATATACACATATATGTATTTTATATATATATCTATAGAAAAATGCATACAATGCCAAGATAGATAGGTTTGGGGATGAAGCCAAGCAATTCCATGCAGACCAGAAGCTACTTTAGTGTACTCTGTGTTTCTAATACATAAAACTTTCTATAGATGCTCTAATAATTACTCTTGCGCTGTGGTGAATGGTTTCTGTCTTCTGACTGTTTTATCGGGAAGTAGTTTGGCATTTTCTAGAAATGGACAAATGCTAAAGAATTTGGTTATGTTTCAAAGAAAAAAAAATACACGCTTTAATTGGGGCATTTAAGGTTAAATGAGGAACCATAAAAAAGGGCTTTTTGATCCTTTCTCTAAATCTGCCCTCATTTCAGTGGAAGCCCTGTCAGCTAGATTTCATTATTTTTTTTGGAAAATGGATATGTTGGGAAAGAGGGAAGTCAGATAAATGCAGTGAATAAGATGTCTTGGTTTGGGCACACAGAATTACCACAGGTTTAGGCTCTTTGTTGTTGAGCCCTGTTTTCCTTCTTCACCACCAGGATAGCTGAGGGTTCTGTTGGTTGGATAACAGGAGAAATCCGTGGCTTTGTTTCAGGTATTCCCTGCTAGAGGACGGATCTCTGCACATCCACTCGGCGCACGTGACTGACACGGGAAGATACGTGTGTATGGCAACCAACGCGGCTGGCACCGAGCGCAAACGAGTTGACCTGCAGGTCATCGGTAAGAGCGCTGGCTTGAGAGAAACACGTGTGTTTTACCAATATTCCTTGTTCAGACAGATCCAGTTTTAAATGTAGGCCCTTCCTAGCAGCTTTGGTTCAAAAAACAAAAGGAGGGGGTGTGTTTGGTAATGAATTTATGGATATACAACCCAAATGGTCGTGAAAAGAAAATATTTACTCCGTGTGCACTGGAACTAGACAGACTTTACACTTCCTGCACTACGAGTCCGGTAAATTCACTGATTGTTAAGGTGCTCTTTATAAAAATGTGATTTCCCCATTCATGTATATAATTATTCTGAATAATTAGGCTTTGTTTGTCCTTAGTTCCTCCAACTATTGCTCCTGGACATAGAAATATTACCGTCACTGTAAATGTGCAGACCACTTTGCCTTGTGAAACCACTGGAATTCCCAGACCAGCAATTAGCTGGAGAAAGAACGGGCTTCTGCTTAGCGTTGACCAGAACCAGAATACCTACAGGTGAGAGAGGTTTTCTTTTCACTGTGGGTTTAAAGTTTTTCAGGGATGATTTGGGCACTTGAAAAGTCTAGCTGTGCTTAAATGTAACCGTGTGTAGGCAGGGAATTCAGTGGGCTGATTACCTGAGAAGGAAAGAAGTATTTCAATGGCTTTTACTTTCTTCTTTTTTCTTTGTTCAGACTTCTATCTTCAGGTTCCTTAGTAATCATTTCTCCCACTGTGGATGATACTGCTGTCTATGAGTGCTCTGTGTCAAATGATGCAGGAGAAGATCAAAGAGCAGTTGAGCTCACTGTCCAAGGTAGAGGGGCTATTGCTGTTACATGTGTATGGCACCTAGAACTTCTTTGGGGTATCCCAATGTTGAGATGAGATTTTTTTGGTATTCTTCTTTTGTGATACTGATATCCGTAAGTCCCTGGCATTCCCAAGAAAGATACTTCATTTCCAAGAGTTCATACAAATGAAAATGGGCAAGTAACCTGTATGCTTCATTTCTAGTGCCCCCATCCATAGCAGACGAACCCACAGACCTTCTGGTGACAAAGATGTCTCCAGTAGTAATTTCCTGCACCGCATCAGGGGTTCCTGTCCCCTCCATTCATTGGACCAAAAATGGCATCAAGCTGCTTCCCAGAGGAGATGGCTACAGAATTCTCTCTTCAGGTACTGTGCATGACCAGAGCTCAGCCACAGAAAGTCAGCAGAAGGGTGTGATTGCACTCATCTAGAAGTAAATAAATAAATGCAGCAACCCCTCTCTGATTCCTTACCATAAAAACACGTCCCTCTCGAGATGGACACCAAGCAGTCTGTGCTGCGAGAGGTGGATACCACAGTATGTCCTCACACGCTCTCTCTGTGCTGCAGGGGCCGTTGAAATCCCTGCCGCTCAGCTGGCACATGCAGGGCGCTACTCCTGCGTGGCCCGGAACGCAGCCGGCTCCGCTCACAGACACGCCACGCTGCACGTCCAGGGTAAGCTGAGGAGATACACGTGCTCTCGGTGTAACCCCTGCGTCACCGGTTAAATGAGGAACCATAGTCACGAGCAGTGCCTTGCTCGGCTCAATTGTCCTGTGGGTGCGCTGATTACGCACAGTCACCGCGCCTCGTGTTGCAGCGCTGATACCTTGTATAGAGCCCCCCAGTCCATGCTGCTCTTCTGTAAGCTTTTTGTTTCTCTGCTTTTTGCAAGTTAAAATGTGTTTGTGATGGCCGACTGCGTGGAGTAACCCAGAAATCTGTACCCATACTCCCGCTGAGCATGCCTGCTATATGTAAGAGCACTTCACTGAGCTCTTTGTAAGGGGTGGCAGATTACAGCCGTTGCTAAGTGAGGTTCTGCACCCCCTCACATGGGGTCTGCAGATATGTGACATCAGTATCTTCCATATTTTGTAGCCCTGGAAGTTAAACCTGTTGTGTTTTCCCTTTATTTCACTCTGCAGAAACACCAGCTATCCAAACTCAGCCAGGGGCGCTGGATGTCATTGTGAACAACCCCATCCTGCTACCGTGCGAAGCGACGGGTACCCCTCGACCCGTCATAACGTGGCAAAAGGAGGGCATCAATGTAATCACATCAGGTATCATCTTCAAGCCTCTAACTCCAGCCTACTTGCTGTGACTCACAATTTTCTCGGAATATTTTCTCTATTATGAATGTTCAAACTTCGATATAAGGTACCCATTCATTCCAAACCAAACCAAACCCCCTCCTGCCCCAAAAAGGGTCATGTTTTGCTTATGTTTGTTTTAGGCAGCAGTTATATGGTTCTTCCCAGTGGCAGTTTACAGATTGCAAAATCGACAGTTGAAGATGCCGGCACTTACGTGTGTGTCGCTCAAAATCCAGCGGGCACTGCTCTGGGGAAGATCAAACTGAAAGTTCAAGGTAAAGCACCTTCTAAACTCTTGTTGCAGTGAATTGTGGACGAGAACTTTGGGCATGCTCCCTGTTAGTCATAACCCAGTTCTGAGCATCAGAGATATCCTCACACTTTCCTCTTTGATATGACACTGAAGAGAGCCCAGGAAATTCATTCTCTTTAGTGGTCTGTCTGCTGTAGGCTCAAAGCATGCTCCTAGGTGTATTTTCACTGAGAACAGAACCATTCCTTGCTGCTTACAACATCTAATTCTTTTTAAAATGTCCTTAATTCTTTTCAGTTCCTCCTGTAATCAAGCCCCACCTGAAGGAGTACGTTGTTTCTGTTGACCAGTCTGTCACTCTGCAGTGCGAGGCTGAAGGCTACCCTGGGCCAGAGGTCAGCTGGCATAAAGATGGGCAGCGGGTAACGGAGTCCGTGCGGAGGAGAGTGCTGAGCACCGGAGCGCTGCAGATCGTGTTTGCACAGCCTGGCGACACGGGCCGTTACACGTGCATAGCGACAAACCTGGCGGGCTCCAGCACTTCGAGCACGGAGCTCACTGTGCACGGTAAGTGGGGCTCTGTGGCTGCTTGAGGTACCTCAGTGTGAACCTGTGGAGCAGGGCAAGGAGCGAGGGAGGAGGTCAGGGGAATCGGGCTGCTCCACGTGTGGGTTGTATTGGGCTGTGGTGTCAGCCAGTTGCTTGAATTTAGGAGGAAGGTTACGTTTCCTTTTTACACAGTATTTCAGCTGTTTCTCTGGCATGGTGGTCATTGATGGAGAGAAGAAAATATGCATAAGATCCAGGCAATGGCTTCCTTCAGAGTATGCTTTTTATGCTGCTACTTGGACAATACAGAGAGGTGAATCTCTTTAATAAACCTTCTTGCAGTTCCACCCAAGATCCGTGGTACAGAGACACAGTACACGGTCACAGAGGACTCCCAGGCTGTTCTGTCCTGTGTAGCTGAGGGGATTCCTACACCAACAGTAAACTGGAAGAAGGACAATATGCTGTTAACAGAAATAGTAGGAAAATACCGGGCTGTGCCAGATGGAGACCTCATTTTGGACAATGTTGTTGTAAGTTCCCTAAGTTTAAGTTGTGACCTGACAGGTTCAGCAGTAAAAAGACAGTGTTTCTCTTTGTTTTTACCCACTTATGGATTAGTCCTTGTTTTACTTGATGTTCCAAAGTCTTTAAATGTTTCATTTGTCACTGAGGAGTAAAATATCTGAAAAATTTGTACTGATAAATTCCCAGGAGGGACAAAAAGACATATACATCATCTTTCAGTTTTTGAGGAAGTGAAAGAGCTCAGATGAGCATTTCTACTGAACGCTTGCTCCAGGTCTTCTGTTGTCATTAGGAGTGGTGGTGTGGGGTGTATCACAGTTGAAATGTCCCCAATGTGTTGTCTTTCAGCCAGAAGACTCTGGTGTTTACACCTGTATTGCAAACAATGCTGCTGGAGAAGACACACGCACCGTCACCCTGATAGTTCATGTGCTTCCAACTTTTACTGAGCTGCCTGGAGATGTAGCCTTGACTAAAGGAGAAGAGCTGAGGTTGATTTGCAGAGCAACTGGGATACCTGTACCCAAAATCACATGGACTTTTAACAATAACATCATTCCAGGTGGGTAACAGGAGCTGGTTTCCCCCAGGCAGTATTGCAACTAGTTTAGGATAAGGAGAAAAAAAATCTAGAGCGAGCAAACTTGTTGGGCAGTGGTTGTGTGAGGAATATCTTCAGTATAACCCAATCCTATAATTAAATTGCCTGAGACAGAGTTGGAAGGAAGGTGATAATTAAGACATTGTCTCTCTCCTGTATCAAGGTAACACATTTAAAACATTTGTTATCTGGTGATATACTCAGCATGCAACAGCTAATGCTGTTTCCTGTGCATGAAGAAAGCCTTGTCAGTTCACAGAATGCAGATGCACAAAGCTTGAAATTAAGGGGCACCTTAAGTGCTGGCGTGGGCAAATGTCGCAGGAGTGACATCCCTGTGTGTTTCTGAGGGGTGTCAGAAATGCAATGGCACAGTGCCACTGAGCTGTGGCGCCGAGTAGTGCTGGAACTCAGACAACCTTAAGGCATCAGGCAGTGACGTGTGTATGTTTAAAATGCATTGAAGTAACCTTGTCCTGTGTGTTTGCCCTTCAGCGCACTACGATGATGTGAATGGACACAGTGAACTTGTCATCGAAAGAGTATCAAAAGATGACTCTGGCACCTATGTGTGCACAGCAGAAAACACAGTGGGCTCAGTCAAAGCTATAGGCTTCGTGTATGTCAAAGGTATGTAAAGTAAAGGTAAAGTTCTGGCCACTCTTTGATAGTTTCACCCACCCATCTGTTTTGATAGAACCACAGAATACCAGACTGGTCTGGGTGGGGAGGGCTCTCTGATGTTCCTCAGTGCCCCCCTGCCATGGGCAGGAACACCTCCCAACACTGCAGGGTGTTCCAAGCCCCATCCAACCTGGCCTTGAACGCTGCCAGGGATCTAGGGGCACCCCCAGCTTCTCCGGGCACCATGTGCCAGGGCCTCTCCCCTCCCCGGGAAGGATTTCTGTCTCCCATCCTCTCTCCATCTGCCCTCACATAGCTTAGAGTAGTTACCCCAGCATTTAATACCATGTGTTAGTGCTAAATGGAAGGAAAAAAAAATAGAAATAGGTTGCAATCCCCACTTCAGAAAGTCAGAGATGAATGCTCCTTAAACCATTTGATTAAGGGCATTTTATTTTGAGTCTGCTATTTCTTTGCTTTCACCTGTTCCTTCAGAGCCTCCAGTCTTCAAAGGGGATTACCACTCCAGCCGAATTGAGCCCTTGGGTGGCAATGCTATGTTGAATTGTGAAGTCAGGGGAGATCCACCTCCAACCATCCAGTGGAGCAAAAAAGGAGTTGGCATTCCAATTAGCAACAGGATCCGACAGCTTAACAATGGTTCTCTTGCTATCTACGGCACCGTAGTGAGTCACTGGTCTGTTGTGATGTGTTTCTGTGTTGTATTTGATTAATAAAGGTGTTCTAGGTCATGTTTTGAAGGCTGAGGCTAGACATTTAATCCACTTCTACATTTTACAAATGTTGGTTCAATTCACATTAGAGTTAGACTCAAGTTACTGTGACCAAAAAACCCCCAGGAGGGCTATTGTTTTCTTTAACTGCCAGGATTGAAGCTGCATACTAATTGTTGGTTTGTGTGAAATTCTGGTTGTGTCCCATCGTGTGGAACTCTTGCTTTTGACCTTAAAAGAGCCTGGGTTCTACAAAGTCAGGTCAGCTGACAAGCAACTGTGTGTTTGTGTGCAGATCTCTTAGCATCTCAGTTCCCAATGTGAATTCCTACCGTGACGAGACCCTTTCACCACATCCCTAAAGTCATGTCTGCTTTTGAAGTGGGATTAAATACAACAGCTCCCTGGAGTTCAAGTTAAAAAAATATATTGACTCTCATTATTAAGCAGTTGTTGAAGGAAATAAATACTGGCATAATGAAAATAATTCACAATATCAGCTTAATGCTAATGAAAGCAAAGTGTTGAGATACACCAGAACCCAAGAGTAGGGCTCTTAAGAGCCAGTGCAGGCCGTGTTGTGTTGCAGAAAATTCACCTCCAAGAGGTGAATTGCCAACAGAAACTCTCATTGCATGCACGTTGAGTATTTGCTTTTGGTTCTTTAGAATGAAGATGCTGGTGACTACAAGTGTGTGGCAACCAATGATGCTGGCGTGGTGGAGCGCAGTCTGACACTAACTCTTCAGAGTAAGACTAAATGCAATAAGCCTGATGCAACTAGACCAGAGCAGTAACCTACTTAAGGATAGGTGCATGGAGGTCACGGTGAAGTTTGGGAGGTTCTCATCTTTCATTATTGATATTTAGGTATCTTAACTAAACCAGTGACTGAGGTCAAAGGTGAGGAGTGCATAGAGGTTGATTCAGCTTCATCTTAGAAACCAACTTAGTGAGGTGGATCACCTGCTGAAAGGGCCTGTTTCTCTTAGTTGACTTGAGAGGATGTCTGTACGACTGGACTAAACTGGGCTCTTAATTTAAGAAAGTTAGATGAGATGAATCTCAGCTTTCACTGACAATATTTTGTTGATGGAAGACGTAGTATTTTCAAATTACTTTTTCCCTAGTGGTAGAATTCCTGAACATCCCCTTTCTGTTGTAGCCTCAAGCTGTATGGATCTGTTACTTACCTCTCAGTTGCCTCTGGATGTGACTGGTGGCATCTTCCTGCAGGTTTCATGAAAAGTAATGTGTTTTAGCAGTAAAGAGGACCATGTGCTCATGTAGGCAGGTCTCAAGCCCAACTTAGGGCCTCGGGTTGCTGCACGTTAAAAATCGCCACTGTTGTTATTTGAACTTGTGTGTTTCCTCCAGTTTTAACAGTGGGAAATCAGCATAACCATTTTAGTCAGAGTAAATTGATGTAAGATAACTTTTTTTTGCCCTAATTCTGACCAGACCTTTAATACTAAATACAATAAATAAAATGTTACCACGTGCTAATGCCTAAAGAAATGTCTTTCTTCCAGGTCCTCCGGTCATTACTGTCGAACCTGTGGGGACAGTTATTGAAGCTGGTGCCACAGCAATGCTGAACTGTCAGGCGAATGGAGAACCTCCTCCCACCATCAGGTGGTCCCGCCAAGGTCGTCCAGTTGTGAGCGATGACAGAGTGACTGTGCTCACTAATGGCTCCCTGCGTATTGTTGCAGCACAGAAGGAAGATACGTCTGAGTATGAGTGTGTAGCGAGGAATCTAATGGGATCTGTTCTTGTCAGAGTGCCACTGACTGTCCAGGGTAGGTGTGCAAGATGGAGGTTCATGGAATCACAATCTCCTGAGCTGGAAGGGACCCATAAGGACCATCAAGTCCAGCTCCTGGCCCCACACAGGACCAGTCAAGTCAGAGCAGGGGACTGAGCACGTTGTCCAGACACTTCTTGACCTCAGTCCAGCTGTGTGCTGTGACCCCTTCCCTGGGGAGACAGTTTCAGTGCCCAACCCCCTCTCAGGAAAGAACCTATATATATAACATATAGATAGCACAGTGACTAACTGGTAGATTACAGCATTAATTGACAATAAATATGATCAAGAATTTCTTACCCACATCGTCTGGATATTTTATCCTCCATATACGTGTTAGGTTAAGCCTGGTCTGAGATACCAGTGGGTTTCCTGACCCTTGGATCCATTATATGCATCCATCTGAGACAGATGGCACAAAGGAGTGAGACACAAACAATAGCAAAGGGATCTTGCACTAGATCCCATTCTCAGACCATCTCTCATGACTCTAAAGAAAAGCATTTAGAAGCATAAGCAACAGTGATTTCAGAGCAGCTGAAGCATCCTCTCAGCTATAGTAGGATCCTTCGGCAGCGAGCGAAGGCGCGTTCACAAGTCCAGCTCACAAGGTCCATTTTTCACTTTCCCATGCCAGTGTCAGAGAATTACAGGCATGAGCACGTCACAGAGCGTTGTTTTTCCCTTGCAGTCCACGGTGGGTATTCTGATTGGCTGGAATGGCGAGCGTGCAGCGTGACCTGCGGTCAGGGCGTTCAGGAGCGCGTCCGCCAGTGCAACAACCCTCTTCCTGCAAATGGTGGGAGGAGGTGTGAGGGGCGCGATACGGACGTACGCAGCTGCCACAACAAGCCCTGTCCAGGTATTGCTTTAATTGCACTTTTCACGTGCCCGGGCGCTAACAGTGAACACTAATTGATGTGGAACTTCATGAAACATTAATTTCTCTGAGAAGTTGTCATTCATTTTGATTTCTGTGGAAAGAAAGAGGAAATGCCAACCAATACTGCAAGGAATAGTTTTATTTATTTAAACTGTGGTGTTTTTCTTAGTGGATGGCAACTGGTCAGAGTGGGGGCTGTGGGAAGAGTGTTCCAAGAGCTGTGGGCAAGGTAACAGGACCAGAACCAGAACGTGCAGTAACCCACCAGCTCAGCATGGCGGGAAGCCCTGTGATGGCAGCGATGTGGATTCAGTCATGTGTAATATCAGGCCTTGCCCAGGTAAGAGAAGAAGATTGGCTTAGAAATAGATCTATAAGGGCCTTTCTGTAGAGAGTTTAATTGTTTCCTTCCAACCCAAAGTGTGCTTCAGATTATTAAATGACAAAAAGAATCAGAGTTTTAATTATTTTTTTAACTTTACAATTGCATGCAGTGGATTGAATGGCAGTAGGTCTTGGCAATAAAACCCACAGAAGTAAGTGCAAGGAAAACTTTCAGCAGTTTATTTCTCTTCCCACCCCTAATGTTAATTTTGAATCCTGATGGTTTTTAGTGTTTGTTACCCATGTGCCCATGGAGTAAAAATCACTTCTCCGAATCTTTTGCAAAGCCAGTTAAAATGAACAAAGAAACCCAACTGTTAAAAGCCATGTAAAACATAGTAGATTTTGAGTTGATTTTGGTTGTTGGGCTGTGGAGGGTTTTTTTTTTTGATTTTCAGCCATGTCTCTCTCCTCAATAGCCAGATGTTCAAGTTCCTGTCTTGTCAAGCACAGGAAGTACTACCAAGTTGTATTTTATTTGTGACCCTTCACGACTGGCACGCTCCCTTCTGTGCATGTTTTATTATATAGATTTTTCCCTTTTTTTTTTCCCCAACTCTGCTGCATTCTTGATGCCAAGTATTCATCCAATGCCATGCGATCCGTTTCTCTAGACCTTGACAGCAAAATCAGGCATGGTGCCTGCTCACTGGAGCTGTGCCAGCTCTTAGCAAGGATGCCCCTTCCTGCTGGGACTTTCAGCCTGGCACAGGGCAGACAGAGCCCTGTCCCTTTCCCAGGGACCTTGGGAAAACACTGGTTTTCATCAAGTGTCCAGTTCTCTCATTCCAAGACTGTAGTGAGGTGAACTATTTGGAGAACACAAAGGAAAGAGTTACTGCCCCTTCTGGAAGCTGTTGGTCCATTCAGCAGTTGTTGCTCAAGGTGCAGGTTTTTCCAGGGGTTTACCAGTGCGTTTATCGTTATTAAACAATGTGGCTTTTTGCCTTATGCCACGGAGCTCTAACTGCCAGGTAGAGTAGCTGTACAGTTTGACTGGTTTTATAGCTGTGCTGCCTTTGCAGTGGATGGTGAGTGGAGTTCCTGGCTGCCATGGGGTCCTTGCAGCGAGACGTGCGGGAAAGGTACCCAGACGCGAGTGAGGCTCTGCAATAACCCCCCCCCTTCCCACGACGGGTCCTACTGCAAGGGCTCGGATGCGCAGATGCAGGTTTGCAGCAAGAGGCGCTGCCCAGGTAAGAGGCATCACACACAAAGAGAATGATGACAGACTTTGTCATTTCCCTTCCACATGCTACTGAATTCCCTCGAAGGCTTTCCAGTTCCACCCTGGAAAAGGTCCATTCAGGCCTTTTGTTTTCACTGGCCCCTGTCATTATCTTTCGCATCTTCTACAGACTTAACGTGTGGGATTTCTTCTCTCTTCCTTGTCTCTCTGCTTTTACCCTCTCGTTGCTGAAAAAACAGCATTTTAAATCCTTGGAAGTTACATTACTAGTTTCCTAGATGCTGCTTTTTGAAATTTTCCAAGGTTCTGTTATTTATCCTTTTCTTCCACATTTCAGTGAGTCCGTCATGACTGGATAGGAAAACTCTCACTGTTGAAATACGAGCTTTTGGCTGAGTGCAGGGGGAATGAAGGGAAGTGTAATGAAGTGCAATGTGCAACAGTTCAGACTAGACCCTTTGGGCTCCATTTACGAATACCCATGCATGTGGGAGTGCCTGAGCCTGAGGAGTGATCCCTGCCCATGAATCTGGTCAGGCTTACAAGTTATTTCGATTTTTCCCCATACCTTACTCCAGATTTCACTCCTGGAAATCCCTCTGTAAATGCCCACGTGGCTGAGAGATTCTGCAGAGCGCCCATAACATCCAGCCATCACTTCGCCCCGATGTAGCACTGACTGACCCTGTCATTTCTGATGTCTGAGACTGTAACTGTACCATGCTGTGCCTTTCTCCCCAGTGGACGGGAAGTGGGCCACGTGGAGCAGCTGGAGTGCCTGCACTGTGTCCTGTGGAGGAGGCAGCAGGCAGAGATCACGGCACTGCTCGGAGCCAGCCCCACAGTTCGGGGGTCACAAGTGCGAAGGAAATGACATACAGATTGATTTTTGCAACAGCGATCCTTGTCCGAGTAAGTGCTGCAGGTTAGGATGCTTCTCCTCTAACTGGGGTTGGAAGAGGGCACAGGAGGAAGGAGACCTCCCCAGGTCACACATTCCCACACAGTTCAGGAGGTCTGAACACTGGGAGGTGTGTCAGCTGCCTGGCATAAATGAAAGCACGTCTTCATCGGTCAGCAGGGCTGGGATGTTAACTCTGAGGAGCACCTGGCACATAAGGTCCTATTGGAATATCTAAAGTGATGACTGGACTGTCCTGTCCAAGTAATGCAGAGGGAACCTGTAGCTCACACAAGAATATTAGGAGTCATTTGGTCATAGCAAATGTCATAGTATTGTATATGCTTTGGGTTGCAAAGGACCTCAAGGTCCAAGCAGTGCCCCCCTGCCAGCCCAGGGTGCCCCAAGCCCCATCCAGCCTGTCCTTGAACCCTGCCAGGGATCTAGGGGCAGCCCCAGCTTCTCTGGGCACCCTGTGCCAGGGCCTCCCCCCTCCCCGGGAAGGATTTGTGCCCCCAGCTCCTCTCCCCCTGCCTCCTGCAGCTGAAGGCCATTGCCCTGGGCCTGGCCCTCCCTGCCCTGGGCACCAGCCCCTCTCCAGCTCTCCTGGAGCCCCTTGAGGGACTGGAAGGGGCTCGGAGCTCTCCCCACAACCTCTCCAGGCTGAACCAACACAACACTCTCAGCTTGTCTCCAGAGCAGAGCTGCTCCAGCCCTCAGACAATCTTTGTGATCTCCTCTAGACTTGCTCCAGCAGCTCCGTGTCCTCCTTGTCCTGAGGACTTTGGAGCTGGACCCAGCACTGCAGGGTGGTCTCCCCAGAGCATAGAGGCAAAATTGCATTGCTGGTCATGCTGCTGGGGATGCAGCTGAGGACACAGGTCACTTTCTGAGCTGCCAGTACTCATTGCTGGGTCAGGTGGAGCTTCTTGTCCCACAAGACCTCCCAGTCCTTCTCCTCAGGGCTGCTTTCCACCCGTTCTCCCGGGCTNCTCGATCCCACCGTCCGTGTCTCCAGCAGAGACCTTAAACCGCCCCGGTCCCAGTCCTGACCCCTGAGGAACGCCACTCGTCACTGGTCTCCACGTGGACACTGAGCCCTTGACCAGAACTCCCTGAGTGTGTCCATCTGGCCAGTTCCCTCCCCACCACGTGGTCCATCCCTCAGACCCCTGTCTCTCCAGTTTAGAGACAAGGTTGTTGCACAGGACAGTTGCACAGGCCCAAGCAGATGACACCTGTCACTCTTCCCTTTATCCCCCAGCTGTAACCCCAGTGTAGGCGTCCACTAAAGGTGTCAGGCAGGATCTGCCCGTGGTGAAGCCACGTTGGCTGTCACCAGTCCCCTCCTTACTCTGTGTGTGCCTGAGCACAGCTTCTGGGAGGATCTGCCCCATAACCCTGCCAGGCACCAAGGTGAGGCTGACGGGGCTGGAGTTTCCCTTTCTCCCATTTTTAAGCCCAGGGGTTATGTTTCCCTTTTCCAAGGAACTTCACGAGACTGCCAGGACTTATCAGAGTGGTGGACAATGTCCTGCACACTTTCCTCCAAGTGGTGATACTGTGGAGCTGGTTAATGTACTCGCTGCATGCGGAACAAGGTTGCACTCTGAGATCTGTAACTGGGTTGTGGGGTTTTTAATTTATTTCCATTTTGGGAAAATCCTTCCCAATAGGAATATTTTCCTTGCTTGAATGTCTGGTTTTAAGTACCTGTTACTAAGCAGATGACAGATAAAATCTGAGTTATTGTTACAGTTCATGGCAGCTGGGGCCCGTGGAGTAGCTGGGGAACCTGCAGTCGAACGTGCAATGGAGGCCAGACGAGACGATACCGGACCTGCGACAATCCTCATCCCGCCAGTGGCGGACGGGCATGTGCAGGGGCGGATATGCAGGTCCAGAGATGCAGCACTGAACTGTGCCCTGGTGAGTGCCAAATCTCCCAGAGAAATGACATACAGCCTTTCTGGAGAGATTTCAGGAGATATGTAATTAAGGGTCTGGAGAACAAACCTGCTGAGGAGCGGCTGAGGGAGCTGGGGGGGTTTAGTCTGGGAAGAGGAGGCTGAGGGGAGACCTTCTCCCTGGCCATAATGACCTGAAAGGCAGATGGAGAGAGGTGGGCGATGGTCTCTGCTGCCCAGGGACAAGGGACAGGACAAGGGGAATGGCCTCAAGCTGTGCCAGGGCAGGTTCAGATGAGATGTCAGAAGAAATTCTTCCCCCAAAGAGCTGTAGGGGTGTGGGACAGGCTGCCCAGGGAGGGGGTGGAGTCCCTACCCCTGGGTGTATTGAACAGATGGGGAGATGAGGTGCTCAGGGAGATGGTTTAGGAGAGGACAGGGATGGTTGAACTTCATGATCTCAAAGGTCTTTTCCAACCTTGTCATTCAGTGATTGTGTGAATTGTTTCTCTTCAGTCCTTGGACTTGAGGGTTTTCCTTCTCTCATTTAAAAAGTCATCCCTAAAACGGTGTGAATGTGATGGGTTCACTCTCCTATCCGGTGTTGAACAATAAAATGTAACAATGATACCTTCTCTCTGCTGGGCTCCCAGTTTATTTCCTCACTAAGTTTTGCTTTTGGCAAAATCATAATTGGTTGGACTTGGTGAACTGAAAGGTCCTTTCCAACCTAGTGATTCTGTGATATATGTTACCTGACTGCCACCTTACCTTGATTTCCTGCTTCAAGTGTTAGGTTTTCCCAAAATTGGCTGGAATAACACAAAACAGGAAAACAGCATTTGAAAATCCCTCCCACACTTAGTAATTCTACTTAAGCCTTTACTATAAATATAGGGCTCACAGTGATTTCTCACGACATATTCCAGGAGCAGGGAACACATTCATGCGCTGCTCGTAATCGAGCAGCGATTGGAGCAGGTAATTTGCCCTTGTGAGACCTCACCTGGAGTTCTGTGTCCAGTTCTGGAACCCCCATCACAAGAAGGGCATGGACCAGTTGGAGAGGGTCCAGAGGAGGCCACAAAGATGATAAAGGGGCTGAAGCACCTTTCCTACGAGGACAGGCTGAGAGAGTTGGGGCTGTTGAGCCTGGAGAAGAGGAGGCTCCGGGGAGACCTTCTAGCGCTCTGCCAGGACCTCAAGGGGGCCTGCAAGAAAGATGGGGAGAGGCTGTTCAGTAGGGCCTGTTGTGACAGGACAAGGGGTGATGGGTTTAAAATAGAGGGAGGGAGAATTAGATTGGATATTAGAAAAAAGTTCTTTCCTGTGAGAGTGGTGGAGCACTGGAACAGGTTGCCCAGGGAGGTGGTGGATGCCCCTGGATCCCTGGAGACGTTCAAGGCCAGGTTGGCTGAGGCCCTGAGCAAGCTGATCTAGTTGGGGGTGTCCCTGCTTCTTGCAGGGGGGTTGGACTAGATGACCTCTGGGAGTCCCTTCCAACTCTAATCATTCTATGATTCTATGATTTATTGACAATACATAACTAAGGGACAGTCTGAGAACTTGCATGTTCAGGATGTGTGTTAGTGATAAGGCTGATAAACCACCATGCTAAATCCCTCTGCATGCCCCTTCACACCCCCTTCCTGTGGGACCTCTGACCTGAGATGTACCTGTGCCATCCTGACACCCTGCTGACCCACATGCTGGTGAGAAAGCCTCCATGAGGCCACATCCTCACCCCTCAGATGTGGGGCCCTGCTTGGTGTGCCCCAAAACCATCAGCCCCAGGAGCTGGGTGTGCTTGCTCATGACATGACTGTGATTCTCCCATCAGGTTGTGATGGAGGTTGCAATGCAAAACCCGGTTGGACTGTTGGCTGGTTACCCTCCTCTTTGCTTTGGTTACTCCCCCTGGTCACCAATTTTCCTGACACTGACAGCTGGTCTTCAGGACCTGGGTTGTGATGCATGTGACAGTGCCGTTCCTGTGTCTATGGAGCCTCATGCTGGAGGTGCCTTGGCAGAGCAGCTGGCAGCAGGCAGGCCACAGCTGGCTCCGTGTCTATCCTCCCCGAGGGGCTGTGTGTGGGCAGGCACCTGCAGCCCCCCAACACTGCTGCCTGCACAGCAGACCTCTCTGTCAGCTGCCACGGGGAGAGCTTGTATAGTGGTGCAGTGGGGCACGTGTAGTTTGCGCTGTATGAAGTGTCCCTGGTCAGGACCTCCTGCTCCTGGAGCAGGACCTCCTCAGCACGACACGGGAAAGGAGGAACAGCCTTGTCTCCAGTAGAGCTGATGCACAACAGAGCTTCTAGGGTGCTGGTTGCTGAGGGGAGTGGTGCTGCCCATTAAGGTGGCTTTGGCATCCTTTTAGTTGGTTTTTTTTCTTTACTGCATTGCTTCCATCACTCCTTTTGCATCGCTGATGCAGTCTGAAACATTTTGAAATGAAAACTCGCTTTCTTCTGTCTGTGTCTTCAGTGGATGGAAACTGGGGGCAGTGGCAAGCATGGAGCCAGTGCTCTGCTTCTTGCGGAGGAGGAGAGCAGACCCGAGTTCGCCTGTGCAGCAGCCCAGCCCCGTTAAATCGTGGGCGTCCTTGTCCTGGAGACTCATCCCAGATATCCAGGTGTAACACCCAAGCGTGTCCTGGTGAGTTCACGTGCAGCTGGTGTGCAGTGGCAGTATGGGGAAAGCCAGTGGCGCTCCTAATTTCACTGGTACTTGCCCAAGGCACACTTGACCAAGAATTTAAGTTTGGGGGCTTAAATCTCCCATACAACTTCAGCTGGATGAGCTTGCACTGGCCTGGCATGTAGCACTTGAATGTGCTGTCAGCCAGTTGTGGCTTTTCCACGGGGATTCCCCTGTTACTGTGCATGTCTCAGCTGCATCTGCACAGCATCCCACTACGGTCGCGAGCTTTCCCCTTGCAAACAGTGTGCTCCGATACGCAGAAGCGCTCTTACTCCTTACAGTGCTGGGCAGCGTTTCTGAAGCTTCTCTCCTCCAGAGTATCAGACAGAGTTGTCACATGGAACTTGCTTTCTCTTTCTCCCTCCCCTGCCCCGCACAGGTGGGCCTTCTCGTGCCAAAGGCGGCATCATCGGAAATATTAACGACATTGAATTCGGGGTCGCTCTCCTGAACGCCACCGTAACAGACAGCCCTGACTCTGCAGTTAGAGTAATCCAAGCAAAGATCACCAACGTCCCTCGCAGCCTCGGTGAGCTTTTCCTTGGCTTTTATCAGGGTTTTTTCCTTGAATGAGGCTGGGTCACTGCATCTCATTAAGTGTCACTGAAGAAGCTAATGTAAACTTTTCAAAGAGGAAAAGGAAATTGCTGACCTTTATTTCTCCTACTCTAAGATTTGTAAAATGGATATACAGATACATACTTTTTGTCTGGTTTAACTCCTTAGGGCTACACTAGTTTTAGGTCTTCATATGCAGCAACTCCTGATGTGAGTGGCTTGATGTTCTGAAAAAAAACCCCTCTCATACGCTGTGCCCATTTCTTTCAGGCCCAGCGATGAGGAAGCTCGTTTCTATACTCAGCCCAGTTTACTGGACAACCGCGAAAGAGATTGGAGAAGCAATGAATGGGTTTACGCTCACCGACGCGGTCTTCAAGAGAGAAACTCAAGTGGAGTTTGCAACTGGTTAGTGATCACTGACAGGTGCACCACCACCTCCTGTTCCCAAGAAGCTTGATAGATAGCACGTTTCTCAAAAAAATAACACATAACTGGGGCTGAATTCTTAATCTTGTGCTTACACCAGTATTTTCTTAATGGCTGCAGCTTTCCAAGGCTTCAGTGCAGCTTTCGGAGCTGTAATTTGAAACAGCAAATTTTTACACGATAGGCAAAATATGCCTTATATAAAAATAGGAGTGTAAAATACTCAAAGGATCCAAATTCAGATACTGTGTGGCTACTGTGAGCCTCTGGTTAAGATGTTTTATAAATGAACCTGCTCTTACACCTCTCAGGTGAGATTCTGCGAATGACCCATATTGCCCGGGGCTTGGATTCAGACGGAGCCTTGCTGCTGGATGTTGTTGTGAGGGGCCATGTGCTGCAGCTCCAGGCAGTAGCTGATGTCCGTGTGAAGGTAAAGCTGCTCCACCCTCAGCTGCCATGGATACATACTTCCCCTCTCAACTCCATTAAAGCAGTAGACATGAAATCCTGACAACCATTTTACTGTTTATAACTGATTGTGTGCCTGGTTTAATTGCTGGGTATTAAGATGAAGATATCTGAAGATGAAAATATGTTGTCAGGAAGGTAGTATCAGTCACTCAAGAGTTTGAGATGTAGAAGGTGGCACTGAAGAGTGGTTTTGGGGCTTGTCACAGGCAGGCACATCAGGGTTTGCTTGCTGTAGAGCTATAAAGAGGCATCTTGAGCCTCTCTGACTGCCTGGAGGATGACACCAGCTCTTATATACCATGGCTCTTTGCATGATTGTCAGAATAACACTGGAGATTCGTTAGCAGGTACAAGTGGTCTGGCTAGGAAACATTCCTGTGGCTGGTAAGATTGCAAAAACAGGATCAACAGATTCTGAATCAGATGATAACACAGGGTGTTTTAAGCCTTCCCATCATGCTCACTGTCATGATCACAGAATGACTACGTTGGAAAAAAACCTTAAAGATGGAGTCCAACCATACCTGTCCTCTCCAAAACCATACACATCAAAACAAAGATACCTATCATGGCAAACAGCCTTGATTCACCCAAAATATTTTACAGAATTTGCTTTTTTCAGATACTGACACTTCTCTGAATGTTTTCAGGACTGATTAGAGGGCAGTTGGAATGCCAGTGTGGCAAAAGGTTAGAATTTCACTGCTGAATTGCTCTGCCTTTTGTTTCGAGGAGATATTCCCTCCTGCTCCTAGTACAATAGCTTATATCACTGTGTATTTCTGGTAGAAGCATTCAAAGGAATTGTTTTTGTGTCTTTTTAGAGGATGTTTTGGATAATACAGTGCGTAGTATTAAGGTTTTGTGTTAAAATCAGGTCCTTGATAATTGGTTTTACTGTGAAAGAAAAAATGTTCTTTCAAGATGGTTTTATAAAGGTGGTAATTAGTTAGTGGTGGGTAACCAGTAAAAGTTTTTTAATGTATTAATCCCACAGTGCAGTCAGCATACATGAAGTTGTTGATGTTTGGATGCGCTGCAATAGGTACCACGTCCAATATTTATACTTTTTTTTTTCAGTGGCAGAATTCCTCTCTATTGATTATCTAGCATATGTTGTCAGCATCTGAGTTAGAATACAAAAAAAAAAAAGTAATATCTAGAGCTCAAAAGATTGTTGTTGAAAAAGAATATTGCTTTCAGGTTTGAGTGCTTTACTGCGGCCTCCATCATCAGGACCCTCAGTACCACGGTCTGTTCCTATTTAACAAAATATAGCTGGTGATTCTAAGATTCTGTGGTTAAGCACACAAAAGGCACATGTTATGTAAAGTGTGATTTGTTGATCTTTCTTGGCATATGTCTCCTAGTGCTCTGAAATACAAAGATCATGGTGGCATTGGCTGTAGGCAGCATCTGATGCCCAAATCTTGTCATTTCAGGACTACACAGAAGACTATATCCAGACTGGCCCTGGGCAACTGTATGCCCATTCCACTCATCTCTTCACCGTAGATGGCGTCAGTGTCCCCTACACGTGGAACCACACGGTCACCTATGATTACACCAAAGGAAAGATGCCTTTCTTGGTGGAAACACTCCATGCTACCTCTGTTGAGACAGAGTATGACCCACTAGAAGAAGCTGTGGCATTTCAAATCCACGCTTCCATTGCAAAAGGTATCGTTCTAATCTTCCACAGAAATATCACAATGGGAAAATAATGTCCTGTTTTCCTGGGATATATTCCCTGTGTTCTCTAAAACTGTTTGTGGCCTTGAAAGAGGAAATGCTGTCAAACCCAGTAAGTTTAGAGTAGATCCTGGGACTTGGGTGTCTTGTTAATACATTGTAGGTTCACACACAAAAGCTCTTGTAGTTTGTTCTTACTCCTCAGCTGCACTTATCCACTGTGTCTCTATTTGCTGACCCTGCTGAAAGCACCACTGGTAGCTTCAGATAGCCAACCTCAAGTATGTCTTGGTTTCCTTGCATGTACCTTTCACTCTCTGAAATGAAATCTCTGTTTTCACGTGGGGGTAGGTGTCAGTGGGGTTTGGGGGTTGGTTTTGGTTTGCATAGCTGCTAAGGAAAAGGATTGTATACTTTCTTCTCTCAGCAAAACCCACAGACATCTCATCTCTGTATGGTAGTACTGAGGTAGGAGAACATTCAAAATTTAGCACAAAAATGGGTAAAATGTCTGATGTTATTCCTCAAATTCAACTTCTGTGGAATTATTTGTCACGTAGAGAAAATATGATGCTGAGCTGCAGCTTGAAAACTTTACTGGCACTTTCTGGATGTACTTTTCACACCAGATATGAGCAGTGCAGTTTTTCAGTCCTGTGTAGACACGAGTTTATGTATGGTCTGTAAATCTGGTGAGCTCTAACTCAGAGGCAGTGTACTGTAGCTGTTGTCCTGTGAGCGTTACTAACTGCTGGCTTTGCTAACAAAAGTGAAATTAAGGAACAGGGCATGTATTTGTGTGAGAAGCCTTTAATTTGTGAAGGCAAAATTGGTTTCATAATATCCTGTTACCTTTTTATAGGCTGCTTGGACTCTTCTTTTACACACTAAAACTTTAACATCAGCTGTCAAGTGCAATAACTCAGGTTTGAAAGTTGGGATTGCCCCAGTCATTTGTTTCAACATCATCATTGTAAATGAAGTACAAGAATGATTTTTCCTGCTTGCCAGACTGTAATCTCATTGCACAATCTGGTTAGGGTTTCTTTTAGGGTTATTAGGGTTTCTTTTCCAGTTTAAGAAGAGGTCTGATAAAGGGAAGTCTCCAGATAAAGTTATGCCTATATGTATATCTGGCCAAGCCTTTATTGAACTTCGATTTATTTCCTCCCACGTTAAGATTTTGCTGCCTAAAAGATTTCATGTGTACTGAATCCATTTTCATGTGGCCTTTGAGCAGCCTGTACCAGAGATTTCCACTGCACTTCACAGTTTGCACTTGTGTTCTGCTCCTGCGACTCCCCACGATCTCTACACCGTGACTTATTTACTTTGGGTTTCTTTCCCTCCTTTTACATGAAGTAAAAGTGGATGATCTTTATTATTTTTATACTAAACTCTTCATAGAGGAGCTTTGTGGGATGTGTTAGGCTGGGGTGCAACTTGCAGCCACTCTGAGGAAGCCCCAACCTGCTTAATCACTTTCACAACAGCAAAACCCATGAACTACTGACTTTTTTGTGCCCAAGTAGAAAAAACACTCAGGTCTGGACATGAAAATTTTCATTTTTAGTGTCCAGGTATAATAAATCTTTTACAAATAACTGGCCTGCATTTCTTACTCTTAGAGGATATTTTTAAAGTAATGGAATTTTTCATCCACAAGTAACATGGGCTCCTTTACTGTGCAGGAGATCGTAGCAACCAGTGCCCTGCTGGGTTTGGTTTGGACTCAACTGGGCCGTACTGTTCAGGTAATGATATGACGGGATGGTGTATAATCACGGACTCACAGAGTGGTTTGGGTGGGAAGGAACCTCAGAGCTCCCCCAGTGCCCCCCTGCCATGGTCAGAGACACCCCCACCAGTCCAGAGTGCCCCAAGCCACATCCAGCCTGGCCTTGAACCCTTCCAGGGATCCAGGGGCAGCCCCAGCTTCTCTGGGCACCCTGCGCCAGGGCCTCCCCCCTCCCCAGGAAGGATTTGTGCCCCCCAGCTCCTCTCCCTCTGCCCTCCTGCAGCTGAAGGCCATCACCCCTTGTCCTAGCACCTTTGCCAGGGCCCCTGTAGGGACCCACATCTTTGCAGGTGTATCTAGGGAGTCGAACACTGAAATCCATCTGCTGTGTTGTAAAGACATCCTCTGCAAAAGGTTGTAGCAAACATTGAGTACCCAGGTAGTGACCCAGTCCTCCAGAGCCAACGCAAGTTCTCAGCGCGCTGAGTTAGTGTGGGTTTGGTAACCATAAAGTCAGAGTGTAGAACACACCACTGAACAGCTTGTGTGCAGCTGCTCCGCTTCTAGATGCAGTTTTACCCCAATGGCTCCACCACACGTGTGCCATTCATGGAGGGTGGGCTTGCTATAGTTTCTTGTAAAGTCTTGTGTAGTCTCACTGGTTTCTCTAATGTTTCCTTGTTCCAGATGAAGATGAATGTGCTGTGCGAAACCCTTGTTCCCACACTTGCCATAATGCCATGGGATCTTACTACTGCTCCTGTCCAAAGGGCCTCACCATCTCTGCCGATGGCAGAACATGTCAGGGTAAGAGAGGTGTTGCTGTGGACAGGCTGGATACAAAGATCACATGGTGCCTTCAGCACTGGAGAGATGGGCTGGGTGGGCTGGGCCATTTGGTCACAAGAGTATCAGTTATTGGTGATATTCCAGTAAGTTCATATCTGAACGTATTTACAGTCAAGTATTTCATAGTTGATCACACTCAGGACACTCCATCTGTGTTTCATTCTGACACAGCGAGGTTTACAGCTGGTTTTTCATTCCAGACATCGATGAGTGTGCGTTAGGTGGACACACCTGCCACGCTGGCCAGGACTGTGAGAACATCATTGGCGCGTACCGCTGCGTGGTTAGGTGTGGGAACGGCTTTCGGAGAACAGCTGATGGCTTCAGCTGCCAAGGTAGGGAGAGGTCTCTGCCCTTTGGTGCTCACTTTGAGACTGAAAATGCTGCCTTTCACACCAGGGTAACTTTTTTAAAGGTGCATCTCCAAGCAAAGTGGCTGGAAATTTTCATTATTAAGATTATGAGTTTTGGGGGATCAGTTTATTTGTGGGTGGTCTTTGGGGTTTGGGGGGATTTTTGTTTGGGTTGGGTTTTTTGCCCCTTGCCTTTTCCATCTTCAGAAATAAATTTAAAATCCTGTCAGGGAATAATCTAACATTCTTGCTGTGAGAGCAGTAAATCTTTCTGAACATCTCTCAATAGTGAAATAAGCAGAGCTCAAAACAGCATCCCCAGTGTTGACTCTCCCAAAACACTCATGTAAAGGTGATGCACAGCTATGGTATCATGAATTTGTGTTGTTCAACAGATGTCAATGAGTGTCAAGAATCCAACCCCTGTCATCAGCGTTGCTTCAATACCATAGGAAGTTTCCACTGTGGCTGTGATCCTGGATACCAGCTGAAGGGCAGGAAGTGCATGGGTAGGGATGACTTTTTGAGTGTTCTTTCCAACAAACTGAGTTCAACATTGATTTGCTATCTGAAACTCTTGTGAGTGAAAATCCTACAGTGGAGGATTTGCTCACTGTGTGTTTTTGAGTTTGAGTTCTGTTGGTAAATCAGTACTAAAATCCAGAGGAAGGGGGAATGGTACTGACTGAACACATATAACATGCCTTCAAATGCACATACACTGTGCCATCTGTTCTGCATCATTTTTCTGCCCAGGAACTGAGCAGAGGGAAGTGAGTTCATTTTGCTTCTTCCATTTTCTCTTCTCTTCTTTTCTTTTTTTTTTTTTTTAATAAGATGTAAATGAGTGCAGGCAGAATGTATGCAGGCCTGATCAACTTTGCAAAAACACCCGTGGAGGCTACAAATGCATTGATCTGTGTCCCAGTGGTATGACCAAAGGAGAAAATGGCACTTGTATTGGTGAGTGGAGGTGTTTAATGTACTGTATGATGATGGTAAAACACAGCAGTAGCAACAAATTATTTCTTTTTAAATCAAATAATCTTGGTGACAGCCCAGCTCTGGTTATTAAGAATTGCACATATTAAGCACCAACGTTTTCTCTTTTATATTCCCATGTTGCAACTCTGTGGTAATTGGCATTCAAAGAATAGATGTATCCTTGCCACTTCCAGTTTTCCATTGCTTCTAAGAAAGAAGGGTAAGGTTTTCCTCAGCATCTCTTCTTCATTGTCACCTCAGACTCTAGAGATTGTTCACTGATGGGAATGTTTTCCCCACATGTGAATACCACCTTGAGAGTTTGTCTTGGTGGCTCTGGGTCATGACCGTAGGTCCTTGCACTTATGATGGCTGATTTTAAACATAACTGATGTCACATACACTACCTGATCTTCTGGTTTTGTTTAATGGGGTATGGCAGGAGGATGAGTTATGGCTCTTTGGAGAGTAGCACATCAAATTTGAAAAGGGAGTACTTAAAGGGAGTGTATGGACAGGGCAGGGGGGAGTCAGATTTTCACAAGGGCAGAGAGTGGTAGGACAAGGGGGAATGGGTTTAAGCTAGAGGAGGGAAGGGTTAATTTAGATATCAGGGGGAAGTTCTTCATGGAAGAGTAGTAAGGTGCTGGAACAGGCTGCCCAGAGAGAGGTGGAGGATTCCTCATCCCTGGAGGTGTCCAAGGCCAGGTTGGATGGGGCCCTGGGTACCCTTGTCTAGATCCAGACCTGGAGGTTGGTGGTCCTGCATGTGTCAGGGGGGTTGGAACTCAATGATCCTTGGGGTCCCTTCCAACCCAGACCAGTCTGGGATTCTGTGAAGTTCAGAAAATTAAATGGTAAAATGCAACATGGTTGAAACCCTTAGCTGTGTATCTGCTTAAAATCTGCTTTCAGAGTGGGAGATGAAGACTGTGATTGCTAAATCGTTACTGAGTAATGCCCCACCAGAGCACTGGGTCAGAAAAGTGGCCACCCAGAGGCCATGTTCACTCATGGTCTCACTGCATTCCTTATGCAGTGAGAAGTTAAAAGCTCTGAAGACGTTCAAGCAACTGCTGACTCCTTCCTCTTGCCTCATCCCTTCAGACATTGACGAATGCCGTGACGGAATCCACCAGTGCCGCTACAACCAGATTTGTGAGAACACCCGAGGAAGTTACCGCTGCGTGTGCCCAAGGGGATACCGGTCCCAGGGAGTTGGTCGGCCGTGTGTGGGTAAGCTCTCCAAACACATCCCTAGTGCCTGTTCTCCGCTGCTGCTCTGGGCTGTGTGCTCTAACGTGTCCAACGGATCTGCTCTACAGACATGGTCGTTCTGATGCTCAGAATTACCCACCTAAAACAGTGTCCTGTCCAAAGCAAGTAGAGTAATTCAAAGCTGAGATGGGTATAGATGCACACTGGGCAAACAAAGCGTACAGGAGCACTGTTGGATAGATGTGGCAGGCCATCACGCCACTAGAGACTCATTTATAAAAGCCAGGCCAGATTTGTGAGCTCATGGGCAGTGAAACAGGCCTGGGTGTGTGCTGCCTGCTTGGATTCTCACCTGATGGTAGTGAAGCAGGTACAGGGTGAGAACACCCAAAGGATGTGTGCTGCAGGAGGCACGATACACCCAGAAGTCACTTCTGCAAGTAAACAGCACAAACCCGCTGCTCCCTGCGCTGAAGCTGGGAAGGGTGTTCCCCGTTGGAGCAGACCAGGGAAGCTGATAAGTGTTATCACTTCCGGTTTGGATGGCTCATGGCGGCGGGAAGGAGGATTCCTGTGAGCAGGAACGCTGACCGTGCAGTAGGTGCCCTGGGCTAGCTGTGTAGAGCCGTTTGGCACTGAGGCGTGCAGAGGGCCTCACACATGCAGCACCTGAGGGATGCTCTAGCACTCGGGGTAGAATTTAATGTCTGGTGACAGCACAAGTGCGTGAAACACTTCCCTGGTGTTTCAGAGACTTCAGGGTGCACTAGGTTTGTTTGAAGTCACCCTTTCTGTATTTACATTGAATATTTAATAATGACAGCTGATGGACCCTGATATTAGTGATATATGAATTGTGGCACTAAGTGAACGTGGTTTCTATTCAGAGAAGCATTCCTCCATGTTGAGTGTTTGGAGTGAAAATGAGCTGCTTTGGAGAACAGGACTATTTTTGGTTGGTTTTTTTTTTTCTTCTTTTTAAACAGCCCAAGATTTCATACTACCAAAATCCAGGAATGTTTGTTTGGAGGTTGGTTTTGTTGGGTTTTTTTTTTTTTTGGAGGGGGGTTTAAATTATTATGATTATTGTTTAAGAGATTAAATTGCAGGAAGAAACTGTTTGACTGTAGCCCAAGACATTATTTCCACCAGCTGCTTCTCTACTGAAATTAAATCAATCCCAGTCTCCATAACATATATTAAACCCATTTAAATTTCTAACCCTAATAAGTGAGATTAAAGTCTAGGGATACACATTTTCACAAAACACTTGCAGCAGCACTAAAACTGTCTTCTGACCAAGGACCACCGAAAGCTTCCTCTTAAATTAAATATTACTTTTATGCACCTTTGATTTTTTATCTGCTTAAATATATTTAAAATA
>VXBZ01004436.1:21500-60183 GCA_013399135.1 Heliornis fulica | reverse complement strand
CACGGGGGGACGCGGGAGGCCGGGGCGGGCGTGACGCCGGCGTGTTCCCTCCCCGGCTCCTCCGCCTCCTTCCCCACCGTTTGCGGTGTGGCAGCTCCTTCCACCGCACTCCCTCCGCCTCGCCCTTCTCGGTAGCGGTTTGAGCTCCCGAGGGCCGCGAGAGGGTCTGCCCCCTCTTTCCGCGGCTCCGCGTCGGCCCCGACACCGGGGCGTGGGTGGCACCGCCTGCCCGTGGAGCCCGGTGCCGACCCTGCGGCCTCAGCATGGCGGCCACGGCTCGTCGGTGGCTTCCCGTATCTGCGAGCCGCCCTGGAGCCGGGGCTCAGTGAAGGGGATGCGGTAGCGGAACGGTGTCTTGCAGGCGTGGGTCGCTTTCCCTCGGTGCGAGTCCTTATGCGGTCCGGAGCTCTTTGTCTTAGCCGCTGGTGAGGAGCGAAGAGGCGAAGCCAGCCTGTGTTGGCGGCAGTAGTTAGGTGTGTGTCTCAGCCCGATAGTGCTGCTGCTGGGCTCGAAAGCAGGTCGGACCCCGTCAGGTCCCTTCAAGCAGGGTGCCACCCTCCAGCCAAAGTTTCGGCAGCAGAGCCTGTGCTGACCAGACCTGTAGCACTCATAAAAGAAATGAAAATGAACCGTGGAACGCAACTAAAACAAAAAAATTAAAGTTAATACAAGTCTCTTTCTGTGAAACTCGGAGTGCTGAATTGAATACTGGATGTTAGACACGCTGCTGTCAGGTATCAAACGCTGTAATACCATCATCTACTGTGCCCTCAGGGATTTCGTGATGTGCCTTAAAACACACGAGCTGCGTGTTTAGAGCTTGCACGGTGATGAAGCGTGGATTAGGTTAACTCGAAGCGTTGAACCGATTGTGAGGCAGCCACCTGTCAGTCTTTTACCAGATAGTTTCATTGACTTCCCATCAGCCACTTTATAAAATAGCTCTAAAACACGAGTTGGGTGGGAGAGGTTTTGCACTGGTTAGGTAAC
Organism: Heliornis fulica; assembly: GCA_013399135.1. Lineage (NCBI taxonomy): Eukaryota > Metazoa > Chordata > Aves > Gruiformes > Heliornithidae > Heliornis > Heliornis fulica. Next base: position 59,193 of record VXBZ01004436.1, on the reverse strand, counting down.
TTGCTATTTTTGTAGCTGACAGGAGCCCACCACTTTATGAAAACGTGTACTTGCCGTTACATTAAAAACCATACAAGCAAACTGAGTTTTTTGTTTGTTTTTGTTTTAGTGTGGTTCTGCAACAAAATACAAGGCAGGGTGTTGCATTTTTTAATGTAAAATTAATTAAGCATTTTTTTCTGTTTCACTTTATGAAGTGCATTTAAATGCCTTTTGTTTTACTATCCTTTCAACAAAGCTTGTCCTAGTTAACTTCTTGGTGTGTATAGTAGATGCTGAGAGTTAAGACAGTTTTGATGTTTGTTTGACTACAGTAGTCTACCCATGAGTATTAATATTCAGTGCTGTACTCAATATATTCATAACAATCCTTGAATTAGTATGATATTTCTTAGCATGAAGAACAAAGTACTTCACAGACTCCAGAAAAATATATAACAGAAATCTCTAGCCAGCTGAATCTTGAGGGTTTTTGTTAGGTTTTAGTTTGGGTTGTTAGAAAAAATAATTGTATTTATTGACATGGTAATTGTTTAGATGGTTATCTTGTGCCATTAGTCTTAAAATATATTTAAATACAATTTTATTGTTTTATTAATTTGAAATCAGTTTATTGTAGAGCAGATGTTTGGAAATGACTCAAATATGGCCTTAGAGCTTATAGTTTTGCTGCTGATAGCTTGCTTCTGTGTTGTGGGGTTTTTGTTTTGGGCTTTTGGTTTTGTTTTTTTTTTTTTTTAAATGGGGCTTGAAACAACCCTAAGTGCTATGTGGCCTACATGTTTGTTCACGCAGTTGTTTTGCTTGTAGTCTTAATGGCATACACACTTTTATTTCTTGCTAGTATTCACAAGCAATTTTGAATTTTGCACCTATGTTTTTCTTGTAGGAAACAGATGCCACTAATTAAGATTTCAGTAACTCTGTTAACTGATTTATGCTTTATTTTTTACTTTGAGTTTGCCTGTTGCTTTTCTTAAATGCCCTTTCTACATATTCAACAAGGGGAAGAAAAAATGTTTTAGATTAGTTTTGCTGTTTATTTTTCTCACCTGCTTTCTGTATATCATCTCTACCCTGGTTTTGTGCTTGTTTTGTCTTCAACTCTAATTTATTTCTGCTTCCATGCATGAAGTTAATTCTTCCTTTTTTAGAATATATACATCTAGAATCTTTTTATAATCTGAAATTGAGCTTTGAATGTCCTTTTTTTTTTAAAATTTTTTCTTTCCATGTTCCCTTCCCCTCTCTTCTTTTGGGATTCATTTCCTGTTGTCCTTGTGTTCTGAACAGTTCAAAGTGTCTTAATTTTTCCTCTTTCTACATGGATTTTGGTACCAATTGCGAAGTATTTCTCAGGAAGTTTACACATTTAGATAGCTTCTCATGCTTTTACTGGTGTTCCTGTAACTCAGTCATGTGAGAACTCCTTGTTCTCCATGTGAATACTGTCGTTTCTGTATTCTAGTACAGTGTCTATTAAGAAGACTCTGCTGCTGATAGACCTCAGAGGGCACCTTCAGACTGAATTACTATTTTGGGGGGGGGTTTTGCTGTTCCCAGATAGATGTTCTATTTTTTTTCCCCCAAATCAGTATTCCAGTTCCATTTTTAGAACCGTATTAATGAAGCTCAAAAGAAAAACAAGGCCAGACTGGGAGTACCATATGAACAGTATTTGTTCAATAATACTGTGACACGCAACAATGCTTTGTAATCTGTACTTGTAGGGGATAACAAAGGTGCTGCCTTAACCGAGCATATTAAAACAATAATAAAAGGCGGCAAGAGGAAGAAAAGTGTGGTTAGCTATAGCCTGTCGTATGTTAAGGCCATGTAGATGCTGTCACAAAAATGAAATGCCTACACGTAAAATAATAAACAAACCAAAATTTCTGCGTGGAGATGTGTAAAACTGCCTTTTTCTTTTTCAGGTCATGAATTCTTGGAACTATTTGGGGTTTTAGAAGTCATGGGCCTATGAACTTTGGTGTCAGCTTTGTAGAAAAGTTCCTCTGATACTGACATGATAAAAACAAGTTGTGGACTTTATTTGCACATGGTAGTGGTGATGCATATAGAGACATCATGGTGAAATGGATCAAGCAACTAGTGTAATTCATTGTGTGATTTTTAGATGAGCTTTCAGATGCAGATTTATAAAATATTTTTGAATCACAGAATGGTTCAGGCTGGAAGGGACCTTAAAGATCACCAAGTTCCAACCCTATGTCATGGGCAGGGATGCCCACTACTAGACCAGACTGCTCAAGGCCTCATTCAACATGGCCTTGAACACCCCCAAGGAGAAGGTATCCACCACTTCCCTGGGCAACCTGTGCCAGTGCTTCATCACCCTCACAGTGAAGAACTTCTTCCTGGTTTTTGCTTAGTGTTCAGTCAGTTGTATTTTGGGATTTTAAAAGAGGTGATGGGCAATGTATAACACCGACTGTTCCACTGTTCTGCTGGATGTTTCCATATGAAATAGCTGTTTTGTGAGCCTCTGTGACTGGCTTATAGATGAACATTGATTTATTTTTTATTTTTCTGCTCAGAATATATATCATGTTTGATATTTCAGTGTTAAACCAATTTGGGTTTTTTGCCAAGGAGGAAGTCTTCCTGATCTAAGACAGCCTTGATGGCATTTGAAAATGAAATTTGAAACTCTACCGCTGTTTAGCCTATCAGGATAATTTGCCTGTTGAGAAGTGGACAGCAGTGGGAAGGTAGTGTATGACCCTGGCTGCTGGGATGAGGAGGAGAATCCAGTGGATGCTGTTATCAAAGCATCTGTTTTGAAAGAGACTGGCATAACAGTCCTAAATTTCATTTGCGCTGCAGAGCTACCATGTCCTTTCCCTGTCAGGGTAGGTTAGGGAAAGTAAATTTAAGCCACTTCTGTTTATTTAGTGTATCCTACATTGTGTTGTCAAAAGGCCAGTTTTAGGGGATGGGGTAACTCCAGCTTGTACCAAGCAACCATGAAAACCTCATCTCAAGCTCAAGGAATGTCTTCCTCCCTTGCCTTGCTTTTTGGCCCGGGGCTCTTTCCTGGGATTTCAAGCAGATGCAAACCAGCATTGCTGTCTGTAAAGGGGATGTAAGTAGAGCGTGGCTTCAGTGCTGGCTGTGCTGACTGGGGAGAGCTTGTCTTTTTTTTCCCAGAAGTTTTGCAGACTTCTTGGTTTGTTGGGTTGAGTTTTTTTTGTTTGTTTGTTTCGATATCTGATGTGTACTGTATCTGGATTTGAACATAACTGTTTTCCTTTATTGCTCTCCCTTCTGTCAGATCATGCCCTGATGTCTGGTGTCTGTTTTGGACAAGCAGCAAAGTGAGACTGACATTAATTAGCTGTTTACATTTACCAGACACTATATAAATTTTTCTGCTAAAGTTGTATAATGCAAACAACGTTTGGGCTGTTTATTTTCTCTGATAGGCCCTCAGTTTCTAAAAAGCTATATTTTCTGTGGTAGGTAGGATGGCATTTTCACTCTGTGCAGACTTTATGTGAATTTAATTTAAACTGTAGGTCTGGTAACTATGATATCTTCATCCTGCCTTTAATCTCTACAGATTTGAATATGGAATCAGTATTAAGCATCTTTTATTATTTACAAATGCCCGGTTATTTTGGAAGAGTGGAGAGAATATACAGTTGTAGAAATATGAAAATGAGGTGGTACACACCTCCCAGCCACTACTTCTGTGTGCTTGCTGCTAGGGTCCTGTCAGTCTTGTGATTGGCAACTGTCTTTTTTTGAAAACCTGTCTTAGAATAGATACAAGGGACAGTGCAAATGGCACATGGTTTCAGGAAAGTGAAGAGAAGGAGAATTAGAGCAGAAAGCCCTGGCTTTATTCATATAGATTTGTTCATATAGTAGCCAGAAGGACTTCTAACTGGGGTTCTCTTTTTTTTTTTTTAGTCTCTTCAGAACTTCTGAAACTTGAAGATACAGGTTGTCTTTATTTTGATTCATTTAACTGAAAAAGTGATACAGTATAAGCTTTACTAGGTAAGGTCAGTCTGTATGGCTTTGAAGTGTGAGTATTCAAATACCACAGTTCCATGATCTAACTAGAGAAGTTCTGTACTTGTAATTACTAATTATATATTATTTTTTTCTTAAGTGAATGATTGGAGGACACTCAGGTGTCAAAGTAGATGCATTGTCTGTCTTAGTAGAGTTTTTCAGGAATTATTATGTCTTTCTGAAAAATCACTCCCAACTACGCAGGTCCTTACTGTCATTCTGAGATGTTTGTTACTGTGCTGATGAAGAAGTCCTAGGGAATACTGACACCATTGCCTTTTTATTGTGCTGTCCTGCAGTGAGTCAGTGTTGTGTTGGAGTTCTTCGTGGTTTTGCCTGTTTGATCAGATAATAAAATTACTAGTTTGTCCTATTAAAATAAATGAACAGTTTACACCACCCTTTTCAATCAATTTTCCTGTTGGAAGTTCCCCAGTAGTTTACTGGACATGTTTCCTTATGAAGTTTTTTTTTTCCACACATGATTCATTTTACATTGGCTCCACAAAATGATTATGAAGTCTAAAGATAGACAGAAGGAAGGCAGCAGATTCTTGTTAAAGATAGCTTGAAATATGTTGCAGCTGATAGAAGTCCATTATGATTTTAACAATACTTGAAATAGGCAACAATCAGCAATCTGAGCAAATGACTATAAAAGCTCTCATGGTGCTGGTGCATCAGTGGAACTCCAGGCGAGTGTGGTTACTGCTGCCTTGCTGGATGGCCTTGCTAAGGATAAGAGCAGGCTTTGCTTATTTACTGAGCTGGTTGGTGGGATCCAGTGAGTTGTAGGACAGTGAAACCAGAGAGATGTGGCATGCCTTAAGGAATGCCTCGTTGGAGCACGAAGCAGTACTCCATATAAATGCTCAGGAAAATTAGTAGAATAAGGAGAGCAGAGTGAAGGGAACTTGTAACTTGAATGTCAACGCAGGAGACTCAAATCAGGAGGTGGAAGTGAGGACAAGCTTGCCCAAAGATTTAAAAATACTGCCTGCATATGCAGAAGGTATTAAGGAAGCTAACGTTCCACTAGCGTTGAAACTGGCAAGGGAGATCAAAGACAACAGAGGAGCTTCCAGCACTGCATTAGCAGTTAAAGAAGAAAATAGAGAAATGAGGGAAATACAGGCTTGCTGCTGACTATGGCAGGTGATTATGTGACAGTGAATATGGACAAGGATGAAGGACTTGGTGCTTTCCTTGCCTAGGGCCTTCTAGGCCTTTGCACCATAGATGGGCCTTAGCGTGGAGGATAACTAACAATAGTAGAATTGGTCAAAGTTGTCTTTTGAACATGGCAAAGGCATCTTTGCATGCAGTTGGGCATACTGCACAAGTCTTCTGAATTTAGGGATGCTAATGAGGCCTGGGGAAAAGAATAAGAAAGCCAGTGAAATTAATGTTTACATGAGGAAAAACTGCTTTACTGTGAGGATGGCAGAGCACTGGAACAAGCTGTGGAGTTTCCTTCTCTGGAGACTGGACACAATCACCTTGCTGTAGGTGATCCTGCTTTAGCAGGGAGGGTTGGCATAGATGATCTCCAGAGGTCTCTTCCAACCACTGGAAGTCCATGATTTTGTGAAATGCTTGGGATGAATGTGAATGGCTGTTTGCACTTCAGAATTTTCAACACAGAGTCTTGCGTTTAGCTTGTCAACAACCCTCAAGTGTTTTCAAAAGTAGCATCTCTTGTTGTTAATAAAGCTGGACAAGTATAAAGTCATATGCTGCTGTCTCATGCTTCTGAACTTTGGAAAATGAGATTAGTAATACAGCAGGCTATAAACCAAATTTTCTCATAAGAATTAATGACTGTAATGGATGGGAGCAACAGCCTTTTGATACTTAAAATGCGCACTCAGTTGAAATATGCAGGGACAAGTAAAGAAGAATTGAAGGCTAGGGAGTCCAAGTCAGGATCACTAGGATTGTTAAACATTATTGATGCTGGCTTTTTGGAGTGGATCACAGATCTTACAGGTATCATATCTTTAATTTGTGAGACTAAACGCACAATTATTCCTCTGTTATTCTGCCCTTCATCCTCAATTGTTTTAGATTAGCCTGAACATGATGGCGATGAAAATATAACTGTCAAGTAGGCAGCAAGAAATATTATATGAATTTTATCAGCTATAATGTCAGTGTGTATTAATAACATATTTAAGTCATTGGGTGCATCTTCTTATCAGTCCTTCTAGGAAAAACAGTTTTACCATCCAGTCCTTATGTGAGACTGATTGTTAACAGAGCAGGATGTTAAACACTCAGCAATAGAAGTTTGACACAATGGTTAAAGAAGCAACAGACAGCAAAGTGTTCCTGTATTTGCCCCCCTTTCCTTTTTTTTTTTTTTTTCCTGAGCAATCTATAAAGTTCCTCTAGTTATCACAGTTTAGAGATATTTCAGATTAGAATTGGATCTGGGTCCAGAAGAAAAACTGACTGCTCTGCCAAAAAATGTTAGTATTTGTTAATGTTTTCCTAGATTCATCATGAAATGAGCTTGTGTGTTTTGGTCCATGCTTAAAATTGTGACAAGCATCCCAATGAGATGACAGAACAAGTGTGATGCTGCTGCAGACTTATTCCTAAAAAATATGTGGTACCTTTGGTCATCAGTGTAAATCTCTGTCTGAATCTGTTGTTTGAAGGGGCTGCCTGGACTGAATTTGTGTTCTGAACAGACCTCATACCCTTCACTTTCCCTCACAGGCAGAAAAAGATCAGCTTTGTGTTTACTGCTTTCCTTACCCTGTTCTCAGATAGTTCTTGCTAATGGACTTGGATGGGGCACAAATTAAGGAGTGGGTCATTAGATACTGTATTATGTTCCAAGAACAGATTGCTTTAATACAGAAACATAATGCAATTTGAAACAAATTTCCTGATGTGGAGTACTGCAGTGTCTCATCTAATGTATGACTTCATGTTTGCAAAGGATCCAGATTGTTCCTTCTCAAACTGAAAAATAACTGGGAGTGGTGTAAGACATAGTGTTTTATTTCATACATGGTTTGGTGTGTGCCCATCTCTGCTTCCTGCTATATCGCTCTTGGAAAGATCAAACTGTGAGCAGTAGTGTGCAGCAATTTATCCCATGGATTTCCGCTCTTGATGGTATCACATCTCTACTTGGACTGTACCTTCAGGAGAAGATGCTTCATCTAAGTCTCACCTCCAGCTTTTTGAGACTGAGTGATCATTCTCTCCATTTATAAAAATTCTTGCTTGATAGATGTTTGAAGTGTTTTAATAAATGAAACCATGGTAGGTTTGGGGTAGTTTTTTTCCTAATGCTGCCTGTGATCCTTTTATCACATCTCCCCTTTTTGAGCAGGCATTTAACTTGTTTTGAATTATGCAAACTTTTAAGGGGTGGTTGTTTGTCAGGTTGAAATTTGTTTTTTCACGTTCTGTAATATTGGCCATTCTTCAGAAGTGTGCTGCAATGGAGCTCTGTCAGGGAGGTTTCAGAACTAGTTCCTGCTTTGGCCAGTTTGTTCTTCAGTTAGTCTGTAGTCATCTTCCACCCAGGGAGCTTGCAACAGGACATTGGGCACTGAAATCTTACCAAAGTTTATAGGAGAATGTCATATAAAGAAAATTATTAACAACTTTCTAGGGGCAACTTTTGAAGCAACAATAAGGCTGTGTGTGTTTGTGGTGACCTTGTCCTTCTCCCTACTCTTGCTTGACAGTTGACCTCACTGCTGTCAAATATGTTGTAAATTTACTGTGAAGAATACTCATGATCTGTGTTGGTTTGTTGTTCACATACTGAGGTGAATGACATTGTTTATAAAATTGTGTATTTCTGTTCCATAAAGCACAATTATACCATGAAGTGTTAGAAGAAAAGGAACCTGTCGTTTAGTGTTGTTGTTCAAACTTTCTAGGAGTTTGGCTTTGTATTTTAGTATTTATTTTTTGCTTCTGTATACAAATCCTATGTTAATAGTTACTAATTGACTCATGTATTTCGTTCCTGTCTTGTCTTGCTGCACTGGTAGTGCTGTGTTGCTTGATCTCTGCTGATTTACTTTACTTTTTTTGAAAAGTCATCTAAGATGTCACTGAATGTGACATATATATCATTTAACAGATACTCAGTGCTGTGTTTACTTTGTGTTATGTTATGTACTCATTTCATGATTTACTTGAAGTCTCAAATCCCTTCTCTCAGAACTGCTAAGATGAATTGAGGTTGTACAGCAGTATTGCACATCCTGGCTGTCAGAAGCATCTGCTCTCTTGATTTCTGTTGGGTTTGGGGTTTTTTTAACAGAATCGTTTGATAGTAGCATTAACATAGAAACATTTCCTAGCTGACAGCAGTGATTGTCAGAGCAGGTTTTCTCATGCCTGTGTTGATGTTTCCATTGCAGAAAACTGCAAGAGTTTAACACAGTTCTGTTAAAAATACAAAATCCAAGCATTCAAAGCTTCCAAAGTGTTGTATTGACCAATGTGGGTCTACTGTTTATTGTTAGTTTTAACATGATAGTAATCTTGAATCAGTCTTAAAAAGCCATGTGTTCCCAGCTGCTTCTTGAACCTTGTAGCTCAGTTCTGCATTTTATACAAAGTATTCCAGAAGAACATTTTAAGTGTATACTCTCCAAGTGAATCTGTAATTTCACAGCCTTCCAAGTATTTCATGACTTCTTACAGTTTGTTACTACATAGACAGATGTCTGCAGTCAATTTATCTGTAATTGCAAATTGTATATACACAGAGTAGGAGACAGTAGAAAATGTTTGTTTCTATATTTAAAGTACAAGGCAATGTCTGCACTTAAAAAGTTAATAATACATCACACAAAAAAAAGCAAACCAAAAGGAATACAGGATCGTAGTAGCTTAAATTACTCCAGCATACATAGTTAATATGGTTTTGTATAATGTTCCTGGCCATGTTAATACTAACAGAAGGTTAAATTCCTTAGTCTACAGAGTGAAGTGTTACTGCAGTGTGTTAGAGAATGACATAGTCGAAGACATAAAATATCTTTCTGAGCATTATAAAGAAAAATGTTTTGGATAAATTAATATTTTGGGGAAGAAAATGTTAGTTTTTCTGAAATGTTACATGTTTAATTTGATCTTAAGAGATAGAAAATACAAAAGACAAGTCAACAGATGTATCCCAGAGAGGTTTAGACAGCTGCTGGTGTATAGCAGGCCAGTGTCCCTTAGTGCCTGTGTGGTGTGATAGCACTGTGTTAGAGGCAGTGTGTCTGTCGGATGCTCCTTTGGGCACCCTATAGCAAAGGGCAGAATAAAGCACAGTTTGCAGGAGTGACAAAAGCAAGCTAAATGTAAAATATTGTATCTTTTCTATGTTTAAGAAAGTCATGAGACTGTTTTCCAATTTTCAGAGTAGTGGAAAGAGTTCTGTGTTGGAAAGTCTTGTGGGGAGGGATCTGCTCCCACGAGGTACTGGAGTTGTCACCCGGAGACCCCTTATTCTGCAGCTGGTGCATGTTTCCCCAGAGGATGGTCGGAAAACATCTGCTGATGAAAATGGTAAGTGTGATCCAAAAGTGTGTTTTCTAGGAAAGAGAATTCTAGTCTGTCTTGTTCATTTGACTGAAAAATCAGTTGTTATAACCTTAGAACTCAAGTGGGCTTTTTAAAATCTGCTTGGAAGAAAACACAGCTGTTGTCGCATGTGTTCTGTCCATTTAGCAAATGTCATGTAGTCAAAATCTCTTGGATATTCAAAATATCTTTGATGTTTTAAGTCTATTTGTTCTTAAGGCACATTTTGAGAAAATCAAGCCAAATAAAGCATTTCAGTTTATGATAATAGTTGTCTGGAGTATGAAGAACATGATTTTCTTGTGTGTGTTCTTTCTTCCCCTCCCCTTTTGCTGTACAAACAAGGTTTTCCCTTGAGAGGATGAGTGTGTGACTTTTTAGAAGGAGGATAGGAAGTAGGTAAGCTCTGAATAGAGTAGAAGAAGGAGAAATGGGAACAAATTTGTAGTAGATGCAAACAATTTAATGGGCACATTCTGAAGCATGCAGACACTGCCTTACTGGGCTGTAGTGAGAGATGCCAAGCACATGAAGAATAGTTTAAATGTTCTGAAGCTGTATAGTTTGAAGTCTGTGTCTTCTGTGGTGTTTCTATGTTAAGCAGAATCAATAAAGTAATCTCAGTTGTCCATTGGGAGTTCAAATGTCCATTCTATACTAACTAGTACTATTTACTTTACAAAAGAGCAAGAGGCATATCTACCTTCTGATCATGAGGTGAATCTTAGGTTTTTTTGATGTAGGCAGTAAAAAGTACCGAGTCTTTTCCTGGTGTGATAAACTTGGGGCTAAAAGAGTTAATTCTCATTGTGTTCAAATTATTTTGAATTTATTTCTAGCAATAGTAAGCCAAGTTATCCAAAGTTTTTTACAGTATTTGTTTTTATGTAGTATATATACCTTTTTGTTTCTGAAGAACAGTTACTACTATCATGCAGCTGAAGAGGTCTTAAGCTCAAACTTTCATTATTGCTGCAAGCAGAGAGCACAGGTTGGGTTCATAACAACTAAGAACTTCTGGTGTGCAGTCCAGGATGTACTGGGTGTTGAGAGATTGTAGGACAACTCCAGTCGGAAATGATCTCGGGAGGTCCATAGTCCAGCCTCCCCCTCAAAAAAGGGCCAGCTCTGAACAAAAGACCAGATTGCTCAGGGCTTTGGCCAGTCGGGTCCTGAAAAACCTTCAGTGATGGAGAATTCAGGATCTGGGAAACCTCTTGGAAATGGCACTTTAGATCTCTTTAAATGTGATTTTACATTATTTTCATCATGCAGTGTGTAGTTTCTGGTATGTTCGAATGCTTTAATTCTGAGCTGTAGGATAAAATAGGATTTTTGTTCTGCTCTGCAACTTTACAGGTGTAACAGATGGTTTTGTAATTATTTCGAGTCTATTATTATTATTCTGAGACTTTCTCTTTTGTGTTGCATTTGATCTGGGGATTCAGATTTTAAATGTCAAATGGGATAATGATATTATTGCATAAGGATTTTGGGCTAAATTAATATTTATAGGGTCCATTTGGATATTTTTGGGGAACAATCAATATGCAAGATGTACATCTAAATCTTTTTTTTTTCCTTCTTTTTTGATGTTCCATTGAGAGATATGTGGGTTTGGTAAGAACAGACAAACCTTTGTGGCTTCCCAGTTGCATATGAAATACTTATCTTCTCCCTCCAAAATTTATGCAGATTGTGGTCTAAATGGTTTTGTTGCTGATCTGGTTTAGCATATATACAGATTGTGGCGTTACATCTGAGAAGATGGAATTAAGCAGCTTGGAAAGAAAATAGATGGCAACTTCTTAACCTGGCTGTGCTGTCTGACATTGTAATAAGTCACTGTACTATCACGAGTTATACTTTTGTTTGTTACAAGGTGGGTGTTGAGGTAGGTTTGAGTATGTGTTTGGGATTTCCCAGCGGAAAATCTATCCATAGTCTTTCAGGAAAGGATTTTCTCCAGATGAGGAGTTTCTTCTTTACCAATTGAATATTCAAGAACCACAGTCTAGTACTATTTTTATAAGCTTAAATTTTACCTCTGAGTGTTTGCATCTAGAAAACTTACCTGTTTTTAGCACAAAACATTTTAGGTTGCTGTCATGTTCATTTCATTTCCTTGTGATTATGAAGGGATAAACTGTCTCTCCCATACTTTAATTTTGAACATCCTCTGAAGAATGTCACCTGCCAAAGAATGTTAATTTAGGGTTTTTGTTTGACTCATGTTTTATTTTATTTTTGATTCAGAAAGTTTGTTGAGAAAGAACTGCAGCCAGACAATTTGAACCAAGTTCTGATTTTCTAACGTGCGACATTGAGGAACAACAGAGATGATCTTTGTTGTTGCTGGTGAGCCATGTGGTACCCTTATTGTACCCCTGGTTGCTGCAGTAAATCAAGATCATCAGAAAATAGCAGTGAGGAATTACCCACTAAATACAAAGAAGTGCTGTGTTTTCATACATTTCAGACTGATACATATATTCTGCAGAGATGTGTGAAGGAAAAGTTCCCATTATGATTTTGCTGTCTGTTGTTAGCCTCTGCTGACTCAGCACTTCTGGTGTGTTCTCACATGAAATTGCACAAGAAGCAGAATTCACATGCATTATTAAATTGATTTTGCAGCAAAGACCTATTCTGATAACTTACCCATTTGTTAGGAAATGGAAAAGAGGGAGGGAACATATGAGTGGTCAATTAGTAAATGTTTGTAGGTTTGGTGGTTTTTTGGGTTGGGTTTTTTTTATGTCCAAGATAGGAAGCTGGACATTGATCACATTCAGAAGTGATCAAGGGAATTATTTTAACAGATCTGTTGTTTGTTAAATCAACAATGTTTTTGTTAGCTGTTTGCTCTCTTACTTCCAACAGGAATCCCTTACTCCTAACTCCTGGTGTGCGCTATTTCATTGTGTTTAGTTTTGTGGAAGCACAGGAGAAAAAGAGCTTTCACTCAAAGTAGCTTGCCATCTCGTGAGTGTCAAAGATGGGAAAAAATAGTACAACATGCAGAAGGGCTTGGAAGGTGTGCATGTGATTTTTCACAAGGTGGATTCTTTTGTTACTTAGAGAAAGTGAGCTAGGAAAGGATAAAGTGATGAGAGGAAAAAAAAAAGTTCAGATGGTAGTTGTTGGGTTGAAGAGCTCTGGGAACTAGAGTGCCAGGAAAATAAGCAAGATTCTTCATGCTTTTGCTGATGTTTGTTCTGTACTGTACTTTGGAAGTTCTCTTTGTCATGCTGCAAGAAATCCTCTGTGGTGGTAGACTTACCACTACAAACAGTTACTTTGTGCTCCTGTTGCGCATGAAGAACCCCTTTAGGAAGGGAGAGAAGACACACGAATTACATGAAGTCAGTTAGCATTGTACTGTATGTGGGCTTCTTAAGGGAGCAGTCCAGTATAGCAGGTAACAGGTGACAATTTGGTGGATGGCAGTCCTGTGAAAAATACCATAATTGTGTCTAGTTTCCTAGTATATTAAAGTTTTTAGGTGTAACTCCAAGATATGAAAAGCCAGTAAAGCAAAGTCAATTGCTTTATTCAAGAGATTTTTTTTGAAAGACAGTAACTGTTTGTTCTTAATAGCTGCTGTTTTAATGATTTCTTATAGTCTGTAGTAATTCTGTAATGGCTGAAATGTCACTTCTGTGCACTTTTATGTAGCATGAAAACTTTAATGTAATCAGTGATCGATTTACCTGAAACTTTTGCCGCAAAAGCTTCCAGAAAGTAACAGAACCAGGGGAACACTGGTTTACCCATGAAATCAGTGATTAGAAAATTAGAAAATTAGTTCAATGTGTGAAACAAAACACTTGAGTTTTTGAATGTAGGCTACTTAAAGTATTTTCTCCATGCCTTGAACATCCTGGCATTTTGAGTAATGCGAGTTGTTCTTCCTTTATGAATAAAAATTCCTTTAGATTGGAGCTGTTGGGATTTTTTTCTCTCAAATATTAGAGGGGTGTCAGTACAGACTTCCTCAGAAGGGTAGGGCAAGAGTTCCCCTGCTTTATAAAATGAGCCGAAGCTTATAAAAGCTTATACTTGAACCAGATGAGATTTTTTTTTCCTCATATGTAGCAAGGAAAACTTGCGGCCTGTTAAAGCTTTAAACAGTTTGTCTCCTAATCCTCAGATGTATGCCTCTAACTAGAATCTGACTTTTTATAAGTATTTTTATAAGTACTTTAAAAAGTTAATAGGTAATAGTAAAACAAACCACTTCTTTATACATAGAACTGCGGTTAGTATGTAGTTGCAAATTTCTGTGCCACCACAAAACCAATAATTTAAGACTAAAACACTGTCCTAGGAGGATATTATCTTCCTAAGAGGAATGTAACAGGAGAGTCTCTGTACATCGGAAGTCTATCTTTCAAATATGAGCGTGGTAGTATCTTGCTATTTCTTGTTCCTGGCTTTTTGCCTGTCTTAATTCAGTATTTAAGAGGGGGTGAGTAATACAATCTTGAAGATACAGTAATTTCTTCTTGTATGTCCGTTTTGCTTTATTTCCTCTGAACTGTAAATAAACTAAACCTATTTAATAACCTGGTATTAATAAACCCTTTCCTTTTGCACTTATTTTGAAGACTAATGTGTAATTTTGTCTATTTATCAAAACAAAAACTGCCTTCTAACAATAGTTCCTTCGTAGCTCATGTGTCCACAGAATTGTAAGAATAAAAGTAGTTTGTTTTTTAAAATTTTTCTTCAGTAAACCCAGTCCATGTAAATCAGCATATTTCCAGTGATGATAAACCTTTGACTTGCCCATGTGAGCAAGGCATTAAAACAACTCCCCAGATGTACTAGGCTTTCCAAACTGCTCAGTTGATTGTTGCTGTTCTACTTGTATTTCTTGCCAAAAATGTCTTCACCAGTGTGTTTTTATTCTTGCACTTCAGTGGTGCTGTACTGGTGTCACAAAAGAGTTGTGAGTTTATCAACCCTTCAGTAAAAATGTTGGGATTTTTGGGGATGCTTTTGTAATGGTATTTCCATAAATACTAGAGAACATTGAAAGCTGAGAAGGGTAATAGCCAGTGTCGTTTCCTCTTCAGTCTGTCTTGGAACCACTGTTATTGGTTTTTTTTTATCTGAGCATTAGGAATATTGATAACAAAAAACCTCATTTTTTTCCCCATACAGCAGTATTACTTCCAGTGACATTAAAAAATGTTTCCTTACTCTTTCTCATTCTTGTCACAAGTAAATGACAACAGACATATTTTGCCAACATAGTTCAGCTTTGTGGAACCTAATGGTGCTGTCTTCTCTGCTCAGATAAAAATATTGTGAGCTGTTGAAATTAGATGAACAGCAATAATGAAGTAATTGACAAAACTTTCTTGTATAGAATATCTGATTAATATGCATCATTTATCAGTGTTTAGTTAAGGTCTTATTTCTGTGCATATTGTTAATGTTACACATTCTCATCTACAGTACAATAGCATGCGCATCTGTCTGCATGTATTTGTGATCTCTGTAATGCAATCTGTTACTGAAAGTTAATAAAATGCAATAGTAAATATGATTAAAAATTTTAAACATCATTCAATGCTGTTTCTCTTTAACTGCAGACCCTGCTACATGGAAAAATCCAAGACACATTTCTAAAGGTTGCCTTTATCCACTTGCTTTTTCTCCCTGTGCATAGAGTGCATGCTTATATACACTAAACCATGTACATTTCACGCCACTTTGTTGTTGATTACACTTTTTCTTTTACACTTCAGCTACTGTGTTGATTGATTTGCTGAGTCTTGTGATCTGCTTGATTTTTAGTTTTCTGATCTTGTTGCATTAAAAAGATTTTATTATTATTATTCTGTGCTGTTACTACCTCATAGAATTTCCTGCACTTTTAATTCCCAAATCCTTTAAAAAGAAGTAATCTATTAATCAATATCTTGAATTTCAACTTGAGTGGAAAAAATGTTTTGAAAGATGACTCGATTGTAGGTAAGCAGTGTGTTTGCCATATGGTCAGATGTCTTGTAGACAACTCTTATAGAGCACATTATTTTATCAGGGAGCAGAGGGGAAGTGACCAGAAACCAAACAATTAGAAATGGACCTTCTGAGTAACACTTACTGAGTAATGGTAACATCTTTTTGTGTGTGCAGTGTGGTTCTGCCTGCACTGGGAAGCAGGAATTGACAAAACCTACTTTGCTGTTTCTGGGGCTGTTCTTGAAAAGCCCCCAAGTAATTCCGGACATTAAGGGTGACTGACTAGAGTTAAGACATTTGGTCTGTGACAGATTTAGGAAGAGACATGTTCTCCTAAGACTCCATTGCTTGCTTTTTGTTCTACAGGTTTTTCTAACTTTTTCTTTCAGCTGTAATTTGATCTCGCTTGCATGGTAAAAGGAAAGATGCTGAAAGCTGGTATTTTTTTCAGTTTTTTTTATGCTGTTGCTAATAATTATTTTGTTTTCTGTTGCAAGCTGATACTTAATGGACTAGCCCATTTCTGAAAAATGGTAGGATAGCTGATTGGCTTAAACACAGTTAAGAAGGTGGAACTTGTCTTTTTTAATTTGTCTCTTACACTAATGAGATGCAATTTTTAAATAAACTCATAAATGTATTTGTACTGAGCTTTTTAACGTCTAGTGGTAGAAAGTAGAGTGATTTTTCATTTGCTCCTTAAAAAATAAATCACATTCTGTGTCAAAAACTACAGGCTTTTGGACAAATGTATTTGCAACATCTACTTTGCCTTCCTCATGTATCAATTCTTTGATTTCAGAGATAGATGCTGAAGAGTGGGGTAAATTTCTTCACACCAAAAATAAGGTATGCCCAATCTGATGATGGAGTTCATAAACATACTATCATATATATATATAATTCTCTATCTTTTTCCTTGACTTTCCCAAGAAAGAGATTGTTCTACCTGCTATACTATATGCCACCATATTGAGGATTTTCTGGTTTGCTTTTTATGAGTAAAAAAACTCTTGAAAACATTCTTTTAAACTCAAGACAGAAAGTTTACCAGTAGTAGTGTGGGCCATTCATTCTGCTGAGTTATTTATCTTCATTCTTACTGTGGTATTTTTTTGTTTGTTTGTTTGGCAAAACTAGAATGGAAATTGTTAGGACATAGAATTATATAATCACAAATAGTGTTAGTCCACTGAAGAATAGGCTACTTCAGAGATTTTATTTTTTTTTTAAGAAAGCTATGAAGAGGAAGGAATACCCCAGTAGTGGGGGAGCAAGGGAGAAGCAGAAACCAGGATGACCCTAGGAGTTTGATAAGAGTCCAAACTTAATTCTTTGCTTGGTAGATGAATTATTTATATGTTTATTACTTTAAACTGATTTTCTCATCTTCTAGGCAGTGCTAGAAATTGAAGGAACTCTAGAGAAAAACGTCAAGCAAACTTGTGCAGGGGTAGCTGTGTGTACTAACTTAATTTGGATTGGTGGAAGGAGGATAGATGTGACCAGTGGAAAAATGTTTACATTAAACTCTGTTCTTGTTCTTTGTCCTCTTGGAGATGACAGTGGATTCAGGCTACATGTTGTTTCACTTCAAAGGATTGCAAATGTATTGGAAATGCATTAAGTGAAATTCTCTTTAGGTGAACACTATTTTCTACCTTTTCAGACATCAGTGGGGCAATAAATGCTAATAACTGCCATCTCACAATATTAATCAACAGATAAAGAACCAAGATTCCAACTTCTTTCATTTCCAGCCCTGCTGATTTCCATTAGCATAAGCTTACAGTCTAATAGAAATTATTTTGCTCACCTTCTGTATACTTAGATACAGAGTAATTCACTGTCTCTTAGAAAAGAGGATATTATTTTGCAATTGGGTGTCGACATTCTTTAATTATATTTTTTTTCTTCTGTTCTTCAGATCTATATAGATTTTGATGAAATTCGCCAGGAAATAGAAAATGAAACTGAGAGGATTTCAGGAAATAATAAGGTAAATGTTGCACTGTCTGTCTTTTGTCTTGCTGTAAATTTTCTTTGCACTTAAGCTTTTCTCAAACAGTTTTGGCAGCTAGAAGTGAAAAGCATTGAACTATTGTAATGATGCTTGATACCTTGAAATTTTTCACTGTGAGATAAGTGATTTCAGCTAAAACAAAAATATAGAGAACTGCTACTGGTTTACTTCAATGTTTCTCAAATAATAGTGGTAAAACACCTCTTGTGAGTTAAACTCCCTTCTGTTTTTCAACATGTATGACTTTTTGTAGTCATAACTTTGGAATATTCTCTCCTTGCACATCTGTATAATCACTGAGATATGAAAGCTCTTATGTGTTATACTGAGGGGGAGAACAGAGCTGCTGAACAAAGGAGTTGGTTGACAGATACAGCTAGGCATTTTTCATCACCAAGTAGGTGTAAGGTGTATGATGGTGGAAAAAGCTTTTGTGGTATGAAACAGCAGCTTTTGGCTTTCTAAATGGTGCATTTATATAATCGAATCCAGGAATTGATTTTTCTTTATTAATACATTTCTAGGGAATCAGTCCTGAGCCTATTCATCTTAAGATTTTTTCATCTAATGTTGTAAATCTGACTCTTGTGGATTTACCAGGAATGACAAAGGTAAGATAGAGAATGCTTCTGTTCTGCCTCTTTGTGAACAGTGCCTGTTTAAAACAAGGAGTTCGTGTTCACCTTTTGACATTATTCTGCATTGTTAAACAGCTTTTCTCAGGATGAATTGGTGGTGATACAAATTGGAGATACCACCATCTTCCTGGTTTAAGATTTGGGTTTCTGGTGCTCTGCTGTTGCAAGAGGTAGATTTGCTTTTTCTCTCTATATATACAACCAGGGAGGCATTGTTTGGCCTGTGTGCCTGTTGGGGCTTTTTTGATAAAAGAGGTACTGTAGCACTTGAATTTTTGAAGCTGTGCCTGAAGATAGATGGGTAGTTAGCAAGTTTGAAAATGTTTTTCCCATTGTATCTCCAGAAATTGCTATGTGTACTTCATGTAAGAAGTTTTAATAAGTGAGGATACAGAAGAAATGTTCAGATCCTGTTTCTTCTGATTTTATACTGAATAATTTTCTGTGGCAACAAAGTGACAAGATAACTACTTTCCCTGCCTGTACACACCCCAGTCTGCCAGTTGTGTAGGTGGTTCTTGGGTACCAAGTCTTCTTGACAACAATATAAAATGATTGGAAATTAGAATAATGTCTAGAAGAGTGGTTTTAACTTCCGTACCTTTCAAGCTCTCCCTTTTATTTCCTGTCTGTTTGAGAAGGAGAAAGGAAAAAGCTGTTAAACTATACAGTATGAACTTTCAATGAGTGGTCTGACACAAGCATAAATATAGAATTTTTAATAGTTCCGCTACGTTTATTTTTTCTCTAGGTGCCTGTTGGTGATCAGCCAAAGGACATTGAACTCCAAATAAGAGAGCTAATCCTTCAATTCATCAGCAACCCAAATTCAATTATTCTGGCAGTCACAGCTGCTAACACAGACATGGCCACTTCAGAAGCACTTAAAATTGCACGAGAGGTGGATCCAGATGGTAAGCAGCACAAAAAAACTGGGTCCTATAATTCAACTTCTTTTTTCTTAATTAAATTCCAAAATAAAATTGAAGTAATTTGGGCAAAATGTAGTAACGAAAACAAATGTCACTGCACTTTCTAGGAAATGCAATTATATTTGCCTAAAGACTTCCTGCAGCAGTCTCCATAACTTAAAAATGCTGTGATGAATTAATAACTAGTAAGGCTTTCTGCCTTACAAACAGGCCAGATAACTGTTTTCTGTTCCCAGAGGAGCAAAATGGCATTACAGACTGGTGGGGGTGGGGGGGGGGGGGTTGAGATTTTTTTGTAATTTACAGTGGTCTATTAAGATGACTTCATGCATTATTGTCTAATGTTGTCTCTTTTAGTAGAGAGAACATGTCATCCTGCAGCTACTAATTCATTGCCTAACCATTATTTCAGTGACTTTAGTAAGAATAATATATACTGGTGGTATCCATTGTGGTGTCCTGCATTTCTGTGAGAGAACTGACTGATCTGATTTAATCTAAAAAGAGAATTATCATTTTATATTTACAATACTGATTTTGAGACATTTCTGAAGCTACTGGTTGCCTGCTTCTTGTGTATGGAAAGTGCTGTCAGTGCCATTGACTATTAAATGGTGCTGTGTGATTTGAAAGAATGTGAAAGCGTACACCTGGAAAATAGGTATACTGAAATTAGGCTAAAATTCAGTGTTGGTATGCTTTACCCTCAGTGTAGCATTTCTTGATTATTTTCAAACTCCAAGTCTCCTTTGGCGTGTCTGCCTAAGCTCTTTATGGATTCCACAGCCGCATAACCCTGAGGGAGAACCTCTTCTGTCAGTCTTCTTAGAGAAATTATCCCAGTTCAAGGCAGCAGACATTCTCCTTTTAATTTGTCCTTGATCATGATCATCTGACTTCTGGATCACTTCCCAAAATTCTAAACCTTAAAGGTCTGGAGTGGCAGCTCATGTTGCAGGTTCTGTAGGAATAATGGTATGCAATGAGAACTTGAAATACCAAAGTAAACTCTCTGATTTGCCTTGAACTGATAGTTTCAGGACACAAGAACCTACTGATTTCACTGAGGTACTGGTTTATTTTCAGATATGAAAACCATGTTAGGTGCTTTAAAGAGGAAGTTCTTGCCACATTTTTTTCCAGACACAGGAGCATGGGAAACATTGAAGTCCCAGACACATCCTTTGCGTGTTAGTCTACCTGTTTAAATGTGCAATATTTTACCTATTTAATGAAATTAGGTTTGTTTTTTCCTCCACAGTAACCAATATGAAATCTGGTTTTAAGATGAAAAACGTTGTCCCGTATTCAGTAACAATCTATTTCATTAGCAAAGTTAAATCCCCTAAAGCTTCTTTAGTGGATGGATTTCAAGCTCTTCAGTCTCTTGAGGCTTTCAGCTATGTATTTGATGTGCTGTCCTGGAAGTGGGCCTGTTGCCTCCTTTAGCAGCTCCTCTAGTGGGAGGTGATATTTCAGATATAGTTCCAAAGATATTTCCGTTACGTCTGGTCCTACATATATGCTAGAAATGCAAGTCTGAGTGAACTGAATGCGAGTCCCTTGTCTGTCTGTCTTAAGCTTCTTCACAACTGCTTAGTAACACCTCTAACTTTATACAGAATGCAAAATGTTCATTGTGGTCAGTAATGACTATAATTTCAAACTACGTGGTGCCTAACCCTTTTTCTTTAACCGGATCTCTGTGGGGAGCAGTACCTGCCAAATACTTTAAGTGGCTCCAGATAGACTAATGCCACATGTTCTTTCACTAGCCCTTGCTGGCTTGCGATACTATGCTTCGTGGAGCTGTCTGAAGAACATTTTGCATGATGAGTTAAGCTACCCTGATCAAGACAAAACATTCCTGTGAGTTTTTCTTTTGGTAGGTCGAAGAACCCTTGCTGTTATCACAAAGCTGGATCTGATGGATGCTGGCACTGATGCTATGGATGTGCTTATGGGAAGAGTGATTCCAGTAAAACTTGGCATCATTGGCGTAGTGAACAGGTCTGTCTGGGCACATGGGTGCTATTCTTAAAACTGTGTAATATAAAGCAGTGCTTTCCGTTACTTCAGCCATTAGTAGGATTTTAAGAATATGGTGACAGTGTCAAAATAAGCTTCCAAATAAGCAAGCAAGAAGCTCATTGCTTCCTTCTCAAAAGCCTGTCTGTTCTTCCACTCAACCAACTACTGATTTAGAGAGAAGGGCTGTTTCTTCTGAAAGAACTGCAGTGTCACTTCTGCTCTTGTTTTTTGGCTTGAGGGATGGTCAGCTGTTCATGTTAGCACTGACCCAGTGCAGATCTTGTATATAGTAGTGTTAATTTAGTGTGAATTGCATATGGCTGTAGTACTGCTCTCTTCATGTTTTGCACTAGCCAGGTGAAATCTCACGCAGTTTTGATAGAGGCACTGCTCAATCTGTGTACAGCTGCTACTTGTACAGATTTGTTGGCTATGCTACATAGATAATAAAGGGGCTTATTTGTTCTTCCAAGGAAGATGAATTATGTGTATGAAGGAAAAAGAGCTGTTACGCCCTGTCCAGAAGAGCAGAAGTGTAAATTATTTTTACTTTGCATCTATTTTACTACTGTGTAACTCTACCTTTTAACTTCAGGAGTCAGTTGGATATTAACAATAAGAAGAGTGTAACCGATTCCATTCGTGATGAGTATGGTTTTCTTCAAAAGAAGTATCCTTCTCTAGCCAATCGAAATGGAACCAAGTATCTTGCTAGAACTCTGAACAGGTATTACATATTATGTAAAATAAATGTCTTTTCAGAGATACTCTAAGATACGGATTGGTGTGTTAAATATGTGTAAACATATTTTTTTTTTTTAGCTTTCCTTTCCTTTTTTGGTGCTGTACAATGATATATTAAGGAAAACCGTTGTTCCAAAATCAGTTTCTGAATTTAATTTTCATAATGAAATGTTTTCCTTTTTTGGGTTGTTTTCTGTCTCTTTTCTGTCTTGATGGAGATGAAAATTTTTATGGGAGATTGTTTTGTATTTTCAGACTACTGATGCATCATATCAGGGATTGCTTGCCAGAACTGAAAACCAGAATCAACGTTTTAGCTGCTCAATACCAGTCTCTGCTAAACAGCTATGGGGAGCCTGTTGAGGACAAAAGTGCCACTTTATTGCAGCTTATTACCAAATTTGCCACAGAATATTGTAACACTATTGAAGGGACAGCAAAATACATAGAGACTTCAGAGCTGTAAGTACCAAATGTCGGGGTTTTTTAAGAATATTGATTGGGTAGTTAGATAACCCAATGGCTTTTGCTGGCTTTCATTGCCAGTAGTGCTAGTACACCAAAGCATAACATAACCAAAAAGTTTGAATCAAACTAATTCTAAAAAATCTTTGCAATAGGAGCTTTAATTCTTGTCTACTACTTCAGTTATTACTTTATTCTTTCAGATGTGGTGGAGCCAGAATCTGTTATATTTTTCATGAGACCTTTGGAAGAACTTTAGAATCTGTTGACCCGCTGGGTGGCCTTAACACAATTGATATTCTGACTGCTATTAGAAATGCTACTGTGAGTGTTCTTCTGTGTTTCTAAGTGTTGTTGCTGTATATTGGATTTCAAAGATACGGTTTTAACAAATTTGTACTCCTTTCAGTCCTGTGAGTTAATGATCTTGGCTGAACGAGTTAATATGAAGAAGTTGAATCCTGCTGTTTGGTACTCTGAAGTGGAAGAATTACAATATCCAACTTTGCAGTTGGTACCTTATACAAAATTAGTTTTAAGGTTACTGTTTGCATTACATTACTGTTACTTACAGGCTGAAATAGGGCTCAGGCCCAGCTTTGGCAACACTATGCTGAAGCTATTACATATTGCAGAAATGGTGATGGAAGAGTGCCTCCGCGTTTATTTTAAATTAAGCACTTCAGTTAGTTACAAAGGCACAGTTCAAAATGAAAAGGCTAGGACACATGCAGATACTTTAATTACATACAAGGGATGAAGCTCTTCAGTGGTCTGCTGTTTACATAACAGACTTGTTTTCTTGTGAATATGGGAATTGGTGTTGGCAAGAATTAACAGTCAGTTCACTTGTATGTTTTGCAGCATATAGAATGTTTATTTCTTACATGCTTGACATCCAGAGTCACACTCTGTCTGCCTTACATGATGTATCTCATCCTTGTGTTTCCAAAGCTCGTTTAATTTTTCAACAAAAGGAAATTTCACATTAAAAATGCTTATACGTGTAGCTGAGCATTTGTCTACAAGGTCATTACAGGCTTCTCAGTCTGACCTCTGTGCCAGGGAAGGTTATGGAGAGGGTCATCTTGGGCACCATCATGCAGCACATGCGTGATGGCCAGCGGATCAGGCCCAGTCAACATGGGTTGACAAAAGGCAGACCCTGTCAGACTAACCTGGTTGCCTTCTATGACAAGGTGACCTGCATAGTGGACAACGGAAAGGCTGTGGATGTGGTCTACTTGGACTTCAGTCCTTCAACACTGTTTCTCATAGCATTCTGCTTGAGAAACTGGCTACCACTGGCCTGGACTGGTGCACCCTCTGCTGGGTTAAATACTGGCTGTATGACCACACGTAACAAGTGGTGGTCAGTGGAGCCAAATCCAACTGGAGGTCAGTCACAAGTAGTGTCCCCTCTGTCTCAGTCCTGGGTCCCGTTCTGTTCAGTGTCTTTATCGATGACCTGGATGAAGGGATTGAATGTTCCTTCAGTAAGTTTGCAGATGACACTAAGCTGGTACGAAGTGTCAATCTGCTTGAGGGTAGGGAGGCTCTTCAAAGGGACCTGAACAGGCTGGCTTGATGGGCTGAGACCAATGGGATGAGGTTCAGTAAGGCCAAGTGCAGAGTCCTGCACCTGGGACATAACAACCCCATGCAGTGCTACAGGCTTGGGTAAGTGGCTGGAGAGCTGTCAGGTGAAGGACCTGGGGGTGTTGGTGGACTGCAGACTGAATATGAGTCAGCAGTGTGCCCAGGTGGCCAAGAAGGCCAACAGCATCCTGGCCTGTATCAGAAGTGGTGTGGCCAGCAGGTCTAGGGAGGCGACTGTGCCCCGGTACTTGGCATTGATGAGGCTGTGCCTTGAGTACTGTGTCCAGTTCTGGGCCACACACTACATGAACGACATTGAGGTCTTGGAACATGTTCAGAGAAGGGCAACCAGGCTGGTGAAGGGTCTGAAGAACAAACCTTATGGGGAGCGTTTGAGGGAACTGGTGGTGTTTAGTCTGGAGAAGAGGAGGCTGAGAGGAGACCTTGTTGCTGCCTGTAATTTTCTGAGAGGAGGTTCTAGAGAGGCGAGTCTGCCAAGTGACAGGACGGGAGAAATGGCTTCAAGCTGCGCCAGGGCCAGTTCAGGTTAGATGTTATGAAGAAATTCTTTACTGAAAGAGTTGTGGGGATGTGGAACAGGCTGCCCAGGGAGGTGGTTGAGTCACCACCCCTGGATGTATTTAAGAGATGGGAAATGAGGTGCTCAGGGATATGGTTTAGGAGAGGACAGGTATGGATGGACTCAATCTTAAAGGTCTTTGCCAACCTAGTGATTCTGTGATAACTTAGAAGTAGTCCAAACACTGTACGTGAGTGAAGCTGTATTATGACTACGCTTAACAGAAACCCACCTAGCTTGCAGTAAGAATTGTATGACCAAGGCTTTCAAATAAGTAATGCTAATTCCTCTCTAAAGTTAGGAAGGGAACCTCTTTGCCTTTATAACAATGTCAAAAGAATTGTTCATAGTTGTAAGCCTTGAGTGACATTAGTAGGTGAAAATCTTCAAGAATCTGTAAGGATGCTGTTTAATCATTATTTCACACTGAAACACAAGCAACTATAAAAGCTGTAACATACAAATATTTTTATAACAAGTTTTACTCTTAAGACCTGTGCCGGGTATGAGTACTGTGACCTGATTTCTTCTGGGCTTTGTGAGATGCATCATCTTAGAACTCTCTATTGACTTACTACACAGTTTACCAGCTTTTTTCCCTCTTTTGCTCTAGGGTCCCCGTCCTGCCTTGTTTGTTCCTGAAGTTTCATTTGAATTGCTGGTAAAAAGGCAAATCAAACGTCTAGAAGAACCTAGCTTGCGCTGCGTGGAACTGGTTCATGAGGAAATGCAGAGGATTATCCAGCACTGCAGTAATTACAGTACACAGGTAAAAAGGCATTTTTGGATTTATGATTGTAATTATTGGTCTTTCTACCCCCAGTCCATCCCTAAAACATCTGGAGGTCTCATCAGTAATTTTTGTTTGTTTTAGGAATTACTGAGGTTTCCTAAATTGCACGATGCCATAGTTGAAGTAGTAACCTGTCTTCTGCGTAGAAGACTTCCTGTCACGAATGAAATGGTAATTTTCCATCTACTGTCATTTTGTGGTGGAAAAAGCATGTGTTTTCTGGAGTCTGTTTTGGTGCTTCTCTCTGCTCTGCTATGTCAGGATCCTAAAGTTCTAGGGAATCTTAGCTTGTATTTGTTAAATAGCTAGGTTATTTAATATCTACATGATTTGAAACATAAAAAACAAAAGGGAGGGGGGAATCCTCTTCACTTTGTCACCTGTGTTTCAATTTCCCAAGAAGAATTTTATTGAAACTTGGATTTAACCTCTCCTACCCTTCCCTGCCTTGTAACAAAATCTCTGCGTTTACTTGAGAGTTTGGGATGCCATGATGAAAATGTTAGACCCTACGGTTTGTTTCATAGAGAAAATCCACTGAAAACATGCATTTTGATGGTCATGCCTTTTAGCTAGTGAGAACTACAAATTCAACTTACAGCTTTGTGTAAGTATAGAAGTCTGCTTAGGGCTGCATATTGTGGAGGAGAAACAACGCATTTTGGTTACTGACTGTGTGAGTTTGATACAAAGAGCAAATTTTTCTGTATGCTCTGTTTCCCTCACAGTGAGCCACTGGTTCAAGTGTTGTATGTAGCTTGGGGCTGAGATGACTGTATAGCTCACTTCATTACTGTGTAGCTTATGCTGTCATTAAAATGCTGAGTTCTGTTCGTTTATTGCTGGAGAGGGATTAGCTTGACAAAGTTAACAAGTTAAAATGATGTAACATCCAAAACACCTGAAGGTGTGAATATATTGTAATGAATGAATGAATTTTCTGTTTGCCTTCAGGATCAGAACTTTAATTTAGTCTCTAGGGCACTAAGAATGGACTTTTCCTACGGACAGTTAGACTGTGCTTACTGTCATTGCCTGTCATTGCTCTTCGCTAGCTTTATATTAACTCTGGATGTTTCAACTGTGAATGGCATTGTGTTGCAGGTTCATAATCTAGTGGCCATTGAATTAGCTTATATCAATACCAAACATCCAGACTTTGCTGATGCCTGTGGCTTAATGAATAACAACATAGAGGTAAGAAAATACTCTTAAATTTGACTCCTTTACATGAGAGCCTAAATAGAGAACAAATGCTTCAATTTCTTTTAATTAAATTTCTTTAATTGAAGCATGGTTTTATATTTTGATGTGTAAAAATATATTACAGATATGTTGTGTATATATACCTTGTGATCTGTTGACTTGTTAGATTTGTATTGCATATTACATTCAGGGATAGTGGCTGATATTTCACTGAAAACAAATCTGCCTCTCTTTGGGCACCTGAGTATTGGTTATTACATGAATTTTTTGGAAGAGAAACTTTAAATATCTAGTTGTGAAATACTTTTTAACATTGAAGTAACTGCATTTTCTCTCTGACGGAATGTATCAATAGCTATAATGTCCCTATAATTCATTAAAGGATAATATAAGTATTGTTTCCTCTATTCAGGATCTAATTTCTCTTTCCTCTTGGCATTGTTCCTGAGTCTTTGTGTTACCAAGCTTCAATTTCCTAAAACAATTTTCTCTGTCAGTGTCCCATAAGAGCCTTTTACGATTTCAGTAGTCTGTTTCTGAAGCTCAGCTTTGGTAACACTTGTTGCTGTCACTGACCTATGGAAGCAATTGTTCTACAACTTACCTGCTCAGTTCTTTCTTGAAATCTGATGTTGTTGTGGTACATCATCCATCTGGCCAAGAGCTTGCTAACCTTGGGTTCTTCAACTTATCCAACACATTGTTCCGCAATAATGGTCTTTTATTTTTTCTTTTTTCTAAGCTTATGTTATTGTTTGTGCTATTTAGTTCTAACCTTTTACTTTATACATAAATTTTGTATTGACTAGATATGCAATTGAACTTGCCTTGGTAGATTGATCTCTAATGTAGTTATAATGTATGTTCAAACTGCTGCCAGTACAAAAATTAGGACTTTGTGAAGTTGAACATAGAGGTTCTTGTATCATCATGTGTTACTTGATCTTTCCCAATGTTTTCCTGAACAGGAGACGGAAATATTTGAAGGAACAAATCGCGTAAAACATCTTACCCTTGATCAGTGGCCAATCAGTTCAAGAAAAATTACTTTCAAGAAAAATCAGATCTTTCTTTGTCCTGATTACTTCAATTTTGTTTTGCCATAAAGTGAATTATGCTCCCCCGTCCTTTTGGGCTAATCATAGTTAATCCTGCTAGCCACAGAATCAAATCCTTTTGGATTACTTTGAAGATTTAAAGCTTAATGAGGGCTGTAGGGTTTCTGTGTTAAGCCAAACTGTGTAGCTTTGATCTTGTTCGGTTTGGGGTTTTTTTTAAGGCTCTAGGTTTGGTTATGGAGTGTATTGCAAAAAGTTTTGCTGAAGTTTTTATATTAAGAATTTACTTTTGACCAAATGTTCAGAGTAGTTTTGTCAAAATAATTGAGGTTTTCTTAGAATCATAGTATGACTGCTTGACATTGGATGAGATTAAATTACTAGTGTTTGTCTAAAATGTAAAATAAGTCTTGTGTATGTGTTGATACAGAGTAAAATATAATTGAGGTCTTCCTGGTTTGTTTTTAAAGGAACAAAGACGTAACAGGTTAGCCCGGGAATTGCCTTCTGCTGTGCCACGAGACAAGGTAAGACACTGTTGGTTTTTTAGTATTCACTTAGTTTAATGCATTCTCCTTTGATACAGTGTAAGTATTAGAGACTGATATGCTGCCCAAATAACAGTCTTGGGAGCTTCCAGGTGCTGACTTTTTCCACTCAGTTTCTTAAGATAGAAGTGAAATGTTGTTTTCTTCCAAAGAAGTTGATTTTGTGTGTTGTGGGGTTTTTTTTAAAGTCACTTTAAAAAGTGCAATTTATTGCAGTCTTGTTCTCTGTGGGAGAAGACGGTGGAGGTGATGTTTTCAGTTGATTGTCATAGTCCTATCATGTACTGTATCTCTGTAGCTTGCTTAGTTTTACCAGGTTTGGGGATTAGTTCAGTGACAAGTACATGGTAGTGTCGTGGAAAGCATTATCTTGCTGTAGAAATAAGTCTGACAGCTGAAATTTTTTGGCAGGTAGGCATTTAATGTTACATGAAGTATTTAGAATATAGTTTATATATTCTATATTTAGAATATAGAATAAAGTCTATATTTAGAATATAGAAACATACAGAATATAGTTTAAGCTCTTCAGAGGTTGCAACAGGAGTTACTATATCTCAGTTCATTAAGTTTGATAACTTAATATGTGAGACAGATTCGTAGAGTGGATTTAATGTTACTGCCTCTAACTGGTAGAAGCCAGCTGATTGATAAAGTGGGTAATTAAAGCAGCTATCTGGAGATTGCTTTTGGTGTATTCCTAGCAGTATAGGAGCTGCAATGAATTTAAAGGCCAGACAAGCCAAAAGTCTCATAACTATTTTGGAGGTGCTTTTTTGTTTATTTTCTGATTATATTGCTGTGGTGCTTACAAATTCTAAATCACACTTTCTAGATATTTTTAAAATATACCAGTAGGTAAAAATGTATAAAACTTGCTAGGTAGATTTGGTGGTCTTCAGTTGAATTTTTTATTTTTTTTTCTCCCCTCCCTGCATTTTTTTACCTCCTTTAGTCTACTAAGGCTCCAGGTGCATTGACACCTGCTTCCCAGGAGACTGTTACTGCTGCTTCTGCTGAGGCTGATGGCAAGGTCTGTCTTGATTTTTCCTATAAGCACTGCATGCGTGTTTCTGTTGTGGTGCACCACCGATAGTACAGAAAGCAGTTTGCATTGAGTGCTCTGTCACTGACACAAGATGCCCTACAGAGTACAGGCTACTTGGCATACCTGACTTTAGTAGTGCAGTGGCAGGTAAGGATGTGTCATTAGGTGGCAAAGCCACTGTTTTCTGTTTGAAGTCTTGGTTGCAATACATTGTGGTGTGAAGTACACAGCATAATTTGCCTCAAACTGCAGTAAGTAGATCATTTGGCTCAACAGTATTGTAATCAAAAGTGGTCAGCATGGTTGTTAAACTGCATGTTTTTAATGTGTTGACAGTTAAAGAAGGAGGACAGAAGATAAGCTAAAAATGTGAGTTTCCTGTGTCCTGCAGGGAATCATTATAGGCTTTGTTCAAACCGAACCTCCTTTTTGTTGTTTCACGTAATCATTAGATCCCTGGCTTACTTATACTTGTGAAATGTGTTCTGCAGTGGTGTTTTTGTTTTGGGGTTTTTTGTTTGTTTTTACACTTTAGGTGTGCTGTCTCATGTTAAAATAACTCATTACTGTAAAGACTTCTTTCCTAATTGCTTGGAGTCAGAAAAGATGGGTAGTTGGTGTGCCAGGACTTGGGCTTTCTGGTTCATTGTGTATGCACATACAGCTTCTCGCGCAAAGTTCTGCTGGTTTTGTCCTGAAAAAGTAAAGTCAAAATCCAGTCAGTAGTAGAATTGTAGCTACACTATTTTCATCAGGGTTTTAGAGGTTCTGATATGCTGCAGACGACAAAAAGACATTAAAAGCTACTGTGAGGATACGGCTGTGGCTGAAGAAGTTTCCGCAAGCTGCCAAATCTGGTTTAATTTCTGTTTCCCACAAAACCTGTCTTCTATAAGGTGGTATATACTGAACACATTCTCCTGTGAAAGAGTGTAGCTTGCTTTCTGAAGCTACTCTGGAGACTCTTGACATTTTGAATAGCTGTCCTGCAATCAGAAATAATGTGATGGAGCTTTCCTCATCAGTGGCTCTCTTATTAACAGAGATTGATTTGAATTCTTACACTGTATTTCTTACAGTGCCTCTGAACAGTTGTGTAATTACAATAAAATATCTGCCATACACAGTTTAGCTGGGTTTCCTCCTAGCATGCAACTGTTCTGTTTCCCATGCTTTGTTTTGCTTTTTGGTTTTGTTTATTTTTCTTAAGACTCAAGATCAGCCTGTGGTGTGTTAGTTGTAAACAACAGATAAATGTGTCTTATTTCCTGCTATATCTGAAACAAGACATAAATAGTTGTAGTTCAGAACCTTGACTTTTTCACACAGGACTAGATTTTTAAAGCACAGTAGTAAATAGAATGGCTACTAAGCTTATGGAGAGGTAGAAAATAATAATTACCAGTGTTTCACATCAAAGTAAACTGCCTTTTTTTTTAATAACTAATTTGATATGTAGATACCATCTACTAACTTTTTTGTGGGTTTTTTGTCCAGTGATTCCTAATGTTTGAGTTGTGTCTTTTTCTCGGGAGATCAGTAGGTCATTCTTTATCTGGAACTTCCCAGAAACTCTGATCTTCACTTCCAGAGGATGGATTTTTTTTTTGTTTGGTTTGGTACAAAAACAAAGCCACTGAGATCAGTGGCTGCACAAATACATTCATAACTGTGGTACCCAGGAACATAAATGTGCATATTTTTAAGCTGTTATTGTAGGGAACTTCAGTTCATATTTAAATAAAATACTGAAAGATTTAAATTTAAGTCCTCCAGGAGCTGTGGTGACCTTCAAAACACAATTCCAGAATAATCTTGATAGTATAGGTTGTATTGCTCCAAGAATGAATGGTAAAAGCCAACTGATTTAGGGAGACCATTCTGTAATTCAGGAGTGATTTGTAGACCCTAAAAGTGCTGGGAAGCACCTCTGAGGAATTTTCATACTGTTATTAGGAAGAATACAGTTTTGGAAAGCTTTTGTTGTACGGCTACTTTGTCAGCTGTAAGCAGCAGAGGGAGGACAAAGGGTGGTGATTGTGGAGAACAGAACAAAGGGCGTATGGAAATGCCACTTTCAGCGAGTCCTACCTGTAGCTCCGTAGTAGTAGCTTTGATCAGACACTGCTTTGTAGTGCCCAAGTTCTAACTCTCCCATGCTCCTTTGTGCTGTTTGTGCAGGCTGCTCCTGGAGCAGGAGATCCATCTCAGGAGCCTGCGACAGGCAACTGGAGAGGAATGCTGAAACCCTCAAAAGCAGAAGAGGTATCAGCAGAGGAAAAATCCAAGCCAGCTGCTGCCCTACCTGCTAGTCCTCAAAAAGGACATGCTGTAAACCTATTAGATGTGGTGAGTCATGAAAGACACATTCCTTCTCTTTGTAGTTCAGGCTCAGGAAAGAAACATCTCGATTCCAGATCTAGTAGCTTTGCTACTAACATTTGACATCTCTGTAAATTATTACCGCAATAGGGACAGGGAGCTCTATCCAGTCTCTCTGTTTTCCTGCTTGCCCAGTCCTTTGTCTTTCCCCGACTCCAGTTTTAGCCTATGATTTGGGATAACTGCCTTCCACAAATTCCTGTGTGATTGAACTCTTTGTAGAGTTCTTTGTACAGAAACAAATCTTCAGTTCATGTCTTAAAATCCTGGGTTTGTTGTTTTGCTCAAGTTTTCAAGGTTTTTAATATAAGAATCATTGAAGACAAAAAATATTTGAGTTAAAAATAGATGGAGATCCTTTAAGTGTTTGAACACCTTAGTTCCTTTAGTGAGCTGTTAAAGATTTAGTAGTGGTGCCCTTTGAACTTTGTTTCACATACCTTGATTTTTGTTACATGTCTAACTTCACTTTTGAAGAGTTAGAGGTTTATTGCAAGACAGGTTACATCTATCAAACTATCAGACTAAAAGCAGTATTTGACTTGAGACTTCTCAGATAAGAGATTAATAATGCAAATGAGCAGAATTAGTAAATCTGATTGTGGTTTGTTTTCTTTTTTTTTTACATAGCCTGTACCTGTTGCACGCAAACTTTCTGCCCGTGAGCAACGAGATTGTGAAGTGATTGAACGTCTTATTAAATCTTACTTCCTTATTGTCAGGAAGAACATTCAGGACAGGTAAAACAAAGCTTCCTAGAAATGCCTAAGCCATGCAAATGTTGTGATGTGTCAAGAGTTATGTATATAATCTTGGAATTTTATCATGGTTTTATGTTTGTAAATGGAGGGAAAACTATGGGGGATTTTTTTGGTTTAATTTTTTACAAGATGCAGTAGCAGTAAAACTTGATGCTTCACAGCCTGAAGAAGCATTTGTTTTCTCCTGATAGTGTGGGTTCTGTATTATATTAAGATGTAATTAATTATGAGGTGTCTGCTTTTCCAGAGGCTACTGCAGTTTCTTAGGTGATTTGCAGCAAGTAACTGGAATGAACTCGAGGTGCTGCATGGCCCTGACAGAACTTAGCTTTGCCATCCTGTTATTTCAAACAGGAATGTTGAATAGGAACTACTGCAGCTCTTAGCCAGGTGACTTCCAAAATTTTCTGTGCTTCTTTCTTAAGGTTTTCTTTTGGTAGAACTTGGCTTGAAAGGAGGATGTAGGTGAATTCACTGAGTATTCATCTAATGGGAAGACTCCCAGCCAAACTTGAGACTGATTCCAAGAGCTCAAGTGTGTTGATGGACCTTGATTGATCATAGGTCTGGCTGTTTTAAGTTTGCATGATCTTTGTGAAGGTAACTCTGCAGCAACAACTGCAGCACTCTGAGCAAGAGCTCCTGATCTGCTTTGATTTAGATTTAGGGCTATGAGGAAGCAATGTGGTCACTGCTGATTACATGTCAACTCCCAGTTCACTCCAGTCACAAAATACTGCGGCTGCAAATTACACCAACAGGGTTGTCTAAACTAATATGCTTTGTTTCTCAGCTGGGAATTACCATCTTTGTGTTCTCAGTTGCTGTCAGCCTGATGAATCTGATCAGTTTTTGACCCAGTGTTTATATCTCTAGATTTTGGTACTGTGCTAGTACAGTGATTTGATTTTTGTCAATACTCATAACTATTCCCCCCTCCTAAAAATAAATCAGGTCCAACTATATTCAATACCCGAAACTTTTCTTCAGGAAGCGTAGCAGCACGGAGACTGAAGCTAGGGCAGTAGTTTCTACAAGGTGTTTCAGCCTGACACAGAGCTGAAAAGTGTTGCTCTGCAGATTCTGTAGTGTTTCTAATGGAATGTTCTCAGTTCTCACTGGTTGCTGACTGCCCCCCTCCCAGAATAAATACATTTTCTTGCTTAAACTCCATTTGCAGTTCTAAATTGCTCTCATGTTACATGCTCTCTTGGAAAATAATGTGGCCCAGTGTTTGAACAGCAATTCTGTTTTCAGTTCAGCCATTAAGTAGGTGAATTTGCCTCTTTCCTTTCTCATTCACACGTTAAGATTGATTCCAGTGTTGAAATACTTTGCTCTTTGTCATGCTTAGCACAGTGCAGACTCGGGTTGATCTCTAGTGACCAAAGTAATGTATTCATATTTTATTTTTAAACACTTATATATATATATATATATATAATTTGTTATTTACGATGCAGGTATCCTATTTGGAAGAAATGGGATAGCTCTTAAATTGCAGAAGATACTACATTTACTTGAAAGAGTGAAACTTTCATTTATGGCAGTTGTAAATCCCTGGTAGTATGTCAGGATTGTGTGCAGCCACTTGGTCACACTGTACCTTCTTCAGTCTAGAGAGATCTGGTTTTGAATAATTCTTCCTGAAGAGACAATCTTTCTGTGCTTGCAGTGTGCCAAAGGCAGTGATGCATTTTCTGGTGAACCACGTGAAAGACACTCTTCAGAGTGAGCTGGTGGGCCAGCTGTATAAATCCTTGCTGTTGGATGACCTTCTGACGGAATCTGAGGACATGGCACAGCGGAGGAAAGAGGCAGCTGACATGCTGAAGGTATAAAATATAATCTGAAGATCATGGGAGTACTGAATTAAATTGAAACCATAGAAATGTGAGATTTTGTTCGAAGCCTTGTCTGCCTTTTTTCTTCTCCCTCCTTTGCTGCTTTTTAGGAGTGTGCCAGTGTAATAGTTCTCTCTGCTAGCGGAATTAAAGCAGCATGTGACCAGAAAGTATTAGATATGTTGAGTAGTTGGGAAGAGGTGATTTAAACTGTGTGTTGGGTGCAAAGCTGAAGCTCTGATCTGGTGTAATTTTCAGTTTCACATTTGGCTTTAATAACGTAACTTTTTGTGATGCTCAGCAGTTCTCTTCTGGGGGATTAATCTTGAAGTGTTTTAAGTGCCATTCATGTGTATGCTTCACCCAGAGCCTACAGGCCTACGCTGGGTGCTGTATTGAGACAGTACCCCACAGTATGAACAGAGGGAACGCTGGGACTCGGCGTGACCCCTGTGTGCACCTGTACAACAGCACATTCGCGACACATGTCCGCATTAACTCGGGCTCTTCTGTCTCCCACGCACAGGCCTTGCAGCGAGCCAGTCAGATCATTGCAGAGATTCGTGAGACACATCTTTGGTGAAGACTTGCACCGGGCCACGCTATTCATATGCATTGGAGGTTCAATTGACTTGAAAATTGCTAGGCATGGTATACGGAGTAGAATTTTTATTTATGAACTCTTATCTGTGTACTGCAACTGTGTAAATCTGCATATGTAAAGACAGTTGGTTTGATTTGCAAACAGAAAAATATGCTGTATTTTGCAAAATAAGTCGTATTTAATCCACATAATAAATGGCTCTAAATGTTTCCTTACCAGCTTTCTGGTGCATATTAAAGCAGACCAAGTCGACTGGCTCAGTGACAGTCTCATTTGAACTTGGGGAGAAAACATTGAAGTTCCAGTGCCTGACTTGCTAAAACAGGTTGCCTGTGGTTAATTAAGATGGATGGTGTAGTCTTGTGGCATAGTTTTAAGCTGCTTTTCCAATAGAAGTTTAAATACTGTGAAGAGAAGAGAGCACCGAGTATTTTCTTTCGTGAATATATTGCATGCACTACGCCAGGCGGAGGTATCCATTTTATAGCACAGTAGAGATGTCTACCGTATTACTATGTGTGTGTGTCCCCGTTTTTCCCCAGATGTTAAGACTGCAGACATCATTTGATGGAGTATCACGTAGGAAGAACTTGCCTGGAGCTTGTGAACAGTAACAGCACTGCTAAAAAGTGGGTGTAAAGTTAATTCATGTGCACTGGAACTTGTGCGTAAATGTTGGGGCTTATAATCAGTTACAGGAACACCTTCCCCTTCCTCCTGCCCTGGGACCAAGCCCCTGGACCATCCCATAGTGAATTTGTTCTGGCAGAATCAAAAAATAAAAATGGATTTCGAAGCTGTAATGGGATATTAAGTGTTTCTTTTAAAAACAGATGAAGTTGGCCAGGGAGAAGGGGATCCCCACAACTTCTTCCAAATTCTGGAATGTATGACAGTATGAGAGAAGGTCTCTGGGGTTGGAATGTTTATACCAGAGATTACAGTTACTTCTGAGAAAATTTTGCTGTGCTGTAAGTAGCTTTTTTCTTGGCTTTTTTTTCTTGGCTTTGAGGACAATCCTAGAAGTAAGAAATTTTAGATTGGATATTAAATTAATGAGTTATATGCTCCTGATATTTATCTGTATGAATTACAGTTGATCACACCTAGCCCTTAAAAAGTAATCATTTTGATTATTACCAATAAAATATATTTAAACTCCAGCCAGTGCACTTGCATGTACTTTTCAAGCAGACTCACTTTTTTTGTTATTGTATAAAGTAAAAATGTTTACTATGGTGTTGCTGATATGTTATCTTTAACACAACATGCATGAAATATAAGACACTGCTGTTAACATCCATGGCTTGCTTTTACAATACTGGGCCAATACAGTGAAGCTTCTATTACTCTAGACAGTTCCTTCCCTGCTTCCTCAGTTAACAGAAACAGAATTCTTTTTCTAAGCCAAGGAAGACTGGAAATGTAAAAACTGTTAAGGCCTCAGTTCACAAGGTGGTCTGTTTAAAAATGCATTTTTTCTCACAGTAATCTTCAGTTTGCCACCAGCATAAGCACAAAGAGTGAAGTCTGACAGGTGCACCTTCTGGATATTTATGCACGATGTCTGTTCTGCATGAATTACTTCAGAAATAGGTGCTGTATTTTTAAACAGCCTCAAACCTCATGATGTATGTGTGATTACATGTGATGAATGCAGAAGTAATTTTCTCTTCTTGCACTGCATCTAGGGATAGTGAAGGTAGGTCTCAGATTTCAGGCAGGTGCTGTAGTGAAGTGCAAGCCACTCTTCAGATCAAAGCATTTAATAGTTTGGTCAAAAGCATTGCACTTCTGGTTGGAATCCACCTGACACCACTCTCCCTTTTACGTTTGACATCTAAGTGTGTTTTCAATGAGGTGGAGCTGTCCAGAAGTGAACTGCTGTCTAAGCTTGTAAAGTTCACTTTACAGTCCCTTGTGAAGAAATATTCTAACTTGCAAATATCTTCTTTTCATTGAAGAAACTCTTGCAAGTGATAACTGGCTCTGTAATGTTGTGTGAAAATTCCACAGTGTTAATTTGTTTTTTGAAATATTACATCTCTTTGTTTCACAAAAATTTTTTATGATAATACTTGAGTGCCAAGAAATGACCTTGATTTGTAATCCTTAATGCAATTCTTTTAAAGTCTGTGCTGTAACAATCCTGTTATTAAACAAATAATACACAAAATTAATTATACCAGAAATAGTTTTGAACAGACTTGTAGTTCAGGTGGCAGGACCTATACACTCCTACAAGTAAACAATGTAACTACCTGTATTTGTACAGCCTTATGTATGTTTGCATTTGCCCTCTCACAGTTCTACATCATTCATTCTTGTGTTGTTTTGTAAGTTAATAGTAAGCAGGTCGCTAATGGCTGTTAGTGGTTCCTAAACAGTCTGTTGTTTGGAACTGAACTAAAATACTTAATGCTACTGTTACTGCCACTGTTAAAAGAAATGGAGAGGAAACTATGAAAAAAGCTTAATGAAGGCAGCAACTGAAAAAATCCCAGATTAGACTGATGGTGTAGAAATGTCTTCTGGTCCACTTTTATTTAAGAGAAATACTTCTGTCCTCAATGTATGGATTTCAGTGAAGTTAGTCACTTGCTATCCAGCGAGACACACAATCATTGGGGAGAATAACCACTGTAGCTAAGTTTAGATGAGTAAATGCTTGACATTAATACCTGACCTGTGTGTGGTACTACTGTAAATAAAACATAGTATACCTATGTGAACACAACTTGTAAGTTCCTTGGGGGTTTTAGTAGTTGGCTTCAGATTTCATTTACAGGAATAGGTGGATAAGGGGGTGTCTGTGTGCTTCCATATTATGAAATGAACCTAACAACTAAGGTGAAACTTACCCC
>VXBZ01004436.1:772-14135 GCA_013399135.1 Heliornis fulica | reverse complement strand
TCGCCCGACGCCCACATCAGCTCCCGGTGGTTCTCCAGCAGCCGGCCCAGCCCGGCGCGCAGCCCCCGCGCATGCGCCTGCACCTGCTCGGCCGACAGGGGCTCCCGTTCACGCTCCCGGCCGCTGGGGTCCCCGAGGCGCGCCGTGGCCCCGCCCACCACGGCGATAACGTTATGGCCGGCGCGCTGGAAGTGCAGGAGCGCCATCACGGCCAGCAGGTGCCCGACGTGCAGCGAGTCGGCCGTGGGGTCGAAGCCACAGTAGACGGTGAGGGGCGGGCGGCCCGGCTTCAGCAGCTCCAGCAGCTGCTCCTCCGCGCTCTGGGCCGGGAACACCTCCTGGAAGAGGCCGCGCTCGCACTGCGCCGCCAGCAGCCCGCCAGCACCGCGGGCCCGGCGCGGTTGTTCATGGGCTCGCCGCCGGGGCGGGAGCTGGGGTGCTCGTAGCGGGACGCCCCATAGCCCCGCCGCCCGACCGCAACGCCGCGCTAGTACGGGCGCCGCCATCTTGCCCCGGGGGCCGCTGGGAGTGGGGCGGGGCCGGGGCGGGGCGCGTCAGGCCGGGAGGGGTCTGTGCGGGGCTGCCGCAGGAGGGCAGCCGCGGAGCAATGGGAGTACGCTGCCTGTCTGAGAGGCGTCCGCAGAAAGGCTGTGGGACGGCTCCACCTCCCGGACTTTGTTCCCAACCCGGAGTACCGGGGCTTCATGAGCGTTGGAGCCGCCAGCTGTGGGTAAGGCGTCTGGCAGAGCGTCTGCCGGGTGGCTCCAGCAGTAGCGCGGGGGCTTTCGAGCCTGCGAGCCCCGGAGTGTGTGAACTGGAAAAGCCCGAGCCCGTGTACAAGCGTTGCCTTGGGGCCGTTTGGCAGGAGCCCGGGTTTCGCGGCGGTATCTCTGTCTTGTCCGTGAAGTTCTTGTTCCTCCTCCTGCCCAGTTTGTGGGGTTGGTTGGAGTAAATCGCGTCCTGGGGAGGGGAGAGTGTTGCACCGTTACCCGTTGACGCTTCGCGGTGCTGCCTGGCCGAGAAAAATCCCGTTTTTGCCATTTCCCGACACATCGCTAAGGCATGTCAACGTGCCCGGCTGTTAGCGCCCCCTGCCAGGGAGGGGGAGGACATTGCCGGGGACAAGCGGCGCCGCCTTGCGTTTACTTTCCCTGCTCGAAAGATGGGTATGAAACGGCGTTCAGCTGCCTACGCGCAGGGACGTTGTGGAGAGCTGTTTGCCCGTCATTTAAAGCAGTGACTCGTTCGGAGAGACGGAGTTGCCGGCCTCCCTCTGCCCCTCCAGTGGGCACTGGCCCATGCTGGGTTTCTGCTCCCAGCGACTCTGGTGATGCACGCAGCAGTCTCAGCCCTTTCGCCATAACTGCCGTTGCTTTTGGGAATGGCGCAAAGCAGGTGAAACACCCAGGTGAAAGAATAGCCATACACCCAGATTGACAGCCTGGCCAGTGGCCAGAAAGGTACTTAAATGGTGTGGCTAGTACTAGTGTGTTTCCTCCTTGGAGTTGTTACTAACTTAGGGAGTACGGTTCTTCATGTCAATGCCTCTGAAGACATACTTTGTCCATTTATAGTACAAGGAATGGAGCATATCACAGGTGTTAGTAAGCCCAGCATGCAACTCCGTGTTGTGCGCGCCAGGCTTTTCCAGTGTTGTGAGTCTGCTCAGCAGAGCTCTGTGCTGGGAACTCTTTCCCCTTCAGAACACTTTAGGGATGACCTTTGGCAGGTGAGAGGAAAAAAAGAGCATTGAAAACTTTCTCTGTGCTAAGCGTGATCGAGAAGCGGCCGCTTGTTAAGCAGGGGTACTCGGGCCTTTCCTCACGAGGATGAGTGACAGACTGTGCAGATCGGGCTTGGAGCTTGCCATCAGTTCTTTATCGATAGCAGAGTCAGGCCCAGATGCTCCTGAGGGTCATTGTGCTATTCTGAAAGAAATAACTGAAAACTCCATTTCATCATTTCTTCGTGTCTTCAGTTCCACACTTTAAAATAGAACCTAGCTTAATTTTAGTTGTCAGTATCAAAATATTAAAGATTTTATCTTAACTCCACAGGCTGTATAGCTCACACAGAAAGGTTTTCCTACTTTAGGTTATCGGAGAATGGTTTATAAAACTATAGATTGAGTAATAGGCAGTGTTAGCAGATAAGAGTAACAGTGACGGTTACAGTTTATACTTCTTAAATATTACTGAATTTATAAGTGGTATGATATGGGATCTACTAATAACAGCTTTGAATGTGAAACAATGGAATTGTAGAAAGGGTCTGAAATTACCTAATCTTTTTTCTTGTGGTGAAGTGGGATTAAGACTAATTACAGATACTTGTCAATTTGATCTTCAAACCATATTACAGGAGTGATTTCTTAACCTACTTAAGTTTCAGTGTTTCTCCTCCTAGATTTTTGTTGGTTATTTTAAACCTCTAAGGTTCCTTCCCTAGATTTTTCACAGTGCTCACATTTTTCTAAGAGGGCAAATGCCTGATGCAACACTCCATCAGATGGAGTTACAACAGACACACAATTCCCATAAACATTTGTCATATGTGGAGGACGATTGTAACATTGTGTTGTTGGTCTTTTGAACTGTAGTCCTCTGTAGTCTCCTCACCCTTTTTGTGCCCAGCAGGTGTTTCTATATTGTATTTACTTGCTCAGCTTCTCATTTCAAAGCAGAATCCGGCTTTGCTCGGTTTGGTTTCATCTTGTTGCTGTGTAGCCTTTTCTGTATTTTTGCTTGCTCTCTTTTCCTGTTGTGTAATCTAACCATGCCTCCTTTGGTTTTCTTCCTGTGATTTCATATATACCTTTTGATTTGTGCCTTTTGTATCCCTTGCTTGTGGAAGTGTCTGATTTTTTTCAGTAATTTAGTCTTTCTAATTTTATCTGTACAGACTACACTATTACTCTATGCACATTTTTTATATTACCTCCCTTTCTTTTTTTCCAATTCTGGTTTTGATAAAGATGTTCATAAACCAAAGTGGTCTCACGGTGTTACTGACTTTTCCTTTACACCAGGATGCTTTTTACTCCTGTTTCTCTTCTACTAAGTCAGACTCTTACAATCCTTGGATTTATTTTTCCAAGGAACTTCCTAATGGTTCTTTAAATTTGCTGATACATGTCTTCCTGAAATAATTATCAATTCTATTCTTACAACATCCTTTCCTGTATATCACATCATAATAATTCTTATTGGAATTACTTTCTGTTTTGAGACTTATGGTCTTTTATTCTGTGTTAGAATCAAATGTAAAATACCTGTTCTCTCATTCATTGCTGTAATGAAAATAGGCTACAGCATGTTTCCAGAGCTTCAGGTGTACCCTTAAGGTATTACTTTCCTAGCTGCTATCTCCAGTAATTAGTCTACCATTATCAAAAGGTCTTTGCATTGGGGGGATCAAAAGGTCTTTGCATCTTGGGGGGGGTGGGGAGGGGGAAAAGAGGCCCGTAATCCTTTTACCTTTTGGTCAGATGATCAGTAATAGATCTGTGTTGGTATCCCTGGCACTACTGTCTTCGCTCTTGCTTTGCACAGTTGTTATTTCTTTGAGAAATTTACAAAAAAAAAGAAATCATGTTTACAGACTTTGAAAGATGTTAATGAATCCTAAAGCTGGGATTCTGGGGGTTTTCCTCTGAAAAATGGCACAAGGTATTCAGTTCCCATGCAGACATCTGCCAGTGCAGGTGGAGTAGACCTGCATTCAGTGAAACATTCCTTGTAGGTGATACTGAGCTACAGAAAAGTT
Organism: Heliornis fulica; assembly: GCA_013399135.1. Lineage (NCBI taxonomy): Eukaryota > Metazoa > Chordata > Aves > Gruiformes > Heliornithidae > Heliornis > Heliornis fulica. The sequence continues at coordinate 10,370 of VXBZ01004436.1, read as the reverse complement.
GAATCCATAGATGATCACCTGGAATGGATAATTCCAACTATTTCTGTAATAGAGAAGACAAAACCTGTAATCTAAGGAAGCACTGAATAATCTGATGTAATTTTGAAGTTGGCCCTGCCTTGAGTAAGGAGGTGAATTAGGTAACTTCCCAGTTTCCATTTCAAATCCAAGCTCTTGGAGGTGGTGCCTCTACCATCCTGGTGAGGGGGATGTCACCAGCGACAATATCATTTATAGTTTGTGCTATTGTAGGCATTAGAATACCTGCTTACATTGAATGTACAGCAGGTTTAAAGAGCCTGGATACTCATTTTTAACTTTAATATATAAAGGACTTCCGCCCCCCACCCCATGCCCCCCTGCCCAGCTAATACAGGGTTTATAAAGAACCCAGCTATATATAAGTGTGTGAGGATATATATGTATATCCTTGGAGAAATTCGGCTAAAAGAAACAAATACTCCTGAGAGTGGTTTATAAATCTATAGCTTGATCTTTCTGATTGATTCCAGTTTCAGTGTGTCTCTTAACTGGAGCAGCACTGGATTTCTTGAGAACAAATGCATGTAAAAAAAAAAAGTTAAAACTAAATTTACATGAACTTTGCATAAAGAGAAGTTGTGGTCTAATGATTGTGGGTCTAAATCACAGAATCACAAAACGTCAGGAGTTGGAAGGGACCTGGGAAGATCACCTAGTCCAAGCCCCCTGCCTGAGAAGGGTCACCGAGATTAGATCACACAGGAACGTGTCCAGGCAGGATTTGAATGTCTCCACAGAAGGAGACTCCACAACCTCTCTGGGCAGCCTGTCCCAGTGCTCTGTCACCCTCACGGTGAAAATGTTTCTCCTTATGTTCACGGGGAACTTCCTGGGCTCCAGCTTGGACCTGTTGCCCATTGTCCTATCACTGGCCATCACTGAGAAGAGCCTGGATCCATCCTCCTGACACTCACCCTTAACATATTTATAAATGTTAATGCGGTCACCCCTCATTCTGCTCTTCTCCAAGCTAAAGAGACCCCCTCCCTCAGCCTGTCCTCATAAGGAAGGTGTTCCACTCCCTTAATCAAAGAACAGGTTGTGTCACACAGTGTGCAAAAAAAAAAAAAAAAAAAAGCAGTGTATTTCTGATTCAGGATAAAGCATGCCTGCTTGTAAAATCAAATCTGCTCTGAAAAGTTTCTTTTTTTTTTCCTCTTCAGTTTGACAAGATCTGGGATCACAATGTGCAACTCAGACAAAGTACACAAAATTATAGCTGTGAGTTTCCCCAAGCTGGGGTTGCATGCTGTACAGCAAACCAGTTGGTGCCTCCGCTCTCTGCTGTGTGACTGCACTGTGTATTTGTCCAGGAAACCATGTACAGCTTGTACCGCACATAGGTGTATAATACATTTATAATCAGTGTCTTTCATTTAGCTACAGTTCTTCCTGAAGAAGGACAAGTTCATAAAAGGCCCCACTAAGGATTGTGTCTGGAAAGATGATGTACGTGGCTTGGTCCAATAAATCCCTCCTTGATCAAGTAATCCTATTTTTGTACAGATAGTCTCCTAGAAATAAGCGAGACTGCTTGCTTGGGAAAGGATTGGCAAACTGTGGGAGGTCATTTATGGGGATGAAGTACCGTTTTTTGGGATAGTTTTGTATTTACTTCAGATCCCATCGCTCCCCTCCAATGGGAGTGGTTTAAGCCTGTGGGTAACTACATAGGCTTTGGATTCTAGTGTGCCCATAGAATTGCAGTGCAACAGACAACTGTCCCACTGTTTTGACCAAAAAAACATGTAAATTGAATGTCCCACCCAAGTGCATGGCACCTTGAGTGACTTTCAGCATTTGTCCCTAGGTTCAGTTTATGTGGTGTGCTACTGGCCAATGGCTCCTGGAAAAAAAAAAGGACATTCAGTGGAGGAAGATACTCAACAAGCTGACTGTATGCTTCTTGGAAGTGGCATAAGTAGCAGTTATGTGACTGCTTTTACCCATGACAAGCTTCAAAACTGTAAAAAGATCACAAAAAAAGCACAACACAAAGGACAGCTGAACATCAGATTTAAGTAACTTAATTGCAAAACTAAAGGGTTTTTTTTAAAGTTTTCAGCTGTTTAACATACATAGTTGTGAAGATAGATGTGTCGAGCTGGTGGAAAATGCTTTATGTTGCTGTTATTTGTTACAGAAATGTTCCCAACTTGAGATAAAAGAACCCAAGAAAAACATTCATAGACATGTTTTGCAGCTTTGTTATTTTTTAGCAGCAAGATCTGGTAAGTTACAGAGACAGTACATGAAGAGCAGAAACCAAATATAAAGAATAGCTTCCTGTAGATTTATTTTTTTATTATTGCTGGTGATTCGTTCATCTAGAATGAAGAACAAATATTTCACAACATATGTGGGTATCAGGGAAATTGGCATGCTTTGCTGACATAACTGCTGAAATATTTTCATTACTATATTTACTACCCTAATGTTGAATATTATTGTTTATAATGTTTGTTGCAATACTGAACTTAAACCTAAAGCTGATGGAAACACATCTACACATAGAAAATAATATTCCATCACTTAATTTTGGGGAGACCACATTTTTAATTAAAATTTTTATATATGAATGAATATACATATTTTATATGTCTAAAGATGTAAACTTTTCTAGTAAAAATTTAATGTATCTTGGTGGGCTGAAGATCTCAGTGTTTTTAGAGTCTTTTATATTCTGTTATTAGGATTTTTTATCAAGTTAATACTCTGAAATTACTAGTTAAGTGTACCTGGAGTTGGATTTTAGGTTTCTTTCTGAAATCTGACGTTTGTTGTACTTGATGGTAGCTGTGCCCCGTTGTGTTGCTGTGTGTGGGTATCTGTCCAGAACTGGATAATGGAGGGATTTGTTCAGCATCTAAGCAGTCACTTTGGCCTTCCGTTTCTCTATCATTAAAGCACGGTGTGTTAATCCGTAAGATCTGTTTTTAAGAAGTAAAAAAGGATGGTTTTTTTAAGTGACATAAAAATATTTCTCTCTTCTAAAAAGATGATGCAAATGGAGGCATGGGGTGTTCACTCAACAGCCAGGACAGATATTTGTAAGTAGACTGAACTCTCCAACACTTGTAAAATTTCTCCTCCGTGCTCCAAGGGGTGCAATGTATTTGACCTGATGTAGATGCCTGCTTCTGAGCTATTTGGCCTGGTTCCCCTTTGTAGTCAGTGCAGACATTGAGTGTCATTCATCCCAATCCAGAGTCTGTAAAAGGCCAGATGGACCTGTTTTCGTACCTTGAATATGAAGGGAGTATAGGGTGACTAGTTCAGGTATAGACCTGTAAAGAAGTTAAGGGATCTGAATTTCCCTCACAAACACATTCTCCCATAATAAATGTGCTAATTATAATATTTTATCATTTCAATTTGCCAAAATCATCCCTGAGACCCACTAAAAATGAGGATCCAAGTTTCTTGCAAAGGTAGAGAGACAAAAAGATGGTGATGAAATTGATGGAGAATGATAACTCCACTAGATGCAAGACCAAAATTAGCTCTTGACTGTGTTAAAAGGGAAAAGAGGATGAGGTGGTCTGGTGGATGTGGCAGTGTTAAAGCTGATCAAAAAGCTGATATAAATAGCCATATTTATATCATTTATATCATTTATATCATATATATCATTTATATCATTTTTTAGAAGTTGTATATATCTAGAAATTTATAGTTTGCTTATATTGAAGATGTATTAGTATATTGTTAAAACGCTGATGTTTGGAAGGGTCTCTTAGATTTTGAATTTTTTATTTGATTGGGATTTATTTGGCAGTTAGGGGTAGGTTATAACAGATTCCATATTATATGCAAAGTTGCCCCATATGGGGAGGAAAAAAAGAAAATTGCAGCCAATTTTCTTTTGGTCATAAAGAACCGTAATCTCATGGTGGGCACTGAAGATTAGACCTCCCTGTGAAGGAGGAGATAACTCATGGTGGGCACTGAAGATTAGACCTCCCTGTGAAGGAGGAGATAAAAATAAGCTCAAATACTTTAGAGAATTACAGAAAGAAAAAAGGTGGCATAAAAATCAGAAACAGAGAAACAAAATGACGATCAGATGGGAGAAGCAGCAGCTGTTCCAATATGGACAAGGGTCATCCAGGTTATCTTTGAGACCTTGGGGAAGGGATTTGATTCCCAAAATGAAGATAACATCCACAGCTGTATGTGTACTTCTTATACAAATAATCATATTCTTCAGCTAGAGTATTACATTTCAATTAGATAGCCTTTGGCTTTTTGGCACTTTTTTTTATTATTGGCATTTATTTTTGTGCAGCATTACTCATTTTTGGCAAGAGATCTTAAAAAAACACATTTTAGCAGTAGCAATAAAATTAGCAACTTAGCAATAAAACTTTAAAAAAATTATAAAGATAACTGATTATTTTTTTCAGCCAAGATGTCTTTGTAATTTTCATACAAGTATTAGGCACTTCAGTAGTTCTCTTATTGCATGATTGTCCTAGGTTTATCATGAAGACTCTCTTCTTTTTCAAGAGATTCATAACACTCGGATTGCTTTGCAAAGCAGGCATCCCTACCCGAAGGAACCTTAGGTACTTTGTTTTTTTTCTATAGGATTGGTGGTTGGATTTATCCTTGCAGTTGCAAATTACAGTGTCTTCAGTTTGTATTTTTTGTTACTTTTTCAAAGCTTATTAAATGGAAAAAAAAAAAGAAAGAAGCAAACGGATCCAGATTACAAAGAAGGTAAGCCATAACACTTTAATTATTTCAGGTCCCTTTTGGAGAATAGATACTGAACGTTCCTCTTCTTTTCAAAGCGTTGGATGAGATGTAACATCCAGAGTAGGGAACACTGTTCTGCCTCCCCTCCACCCCCATCCCTATGAACATAAGCAAGCAAATTTGCCTTTACTTCTATTCAATAAATTGTTACATAGTTTTTGTTTTGAAGGCCTGTCTCTTTAAAATTAAACTTCGTGTATTTTGCTTTATCTCATGCTGTTGCCTGTCCAGGTATTTTGCCTGATAATACTAACAATTAGGGGTTTGTCCCTTGAGGTGAGCAGAGGAAATGGGTGCAAGTATTCCGTAGCAGTGGTGTTCCTACTGGGCTGGCTGTCCTATATCGTTAGAAAAAGGATCAGGTGAAATTCCAGTCACCTTCTTGGGTCAGGGCACAGCATCATGGATGTGTTTATACCTTTTGGGAGCTTTGGCGTGCTCTGGTGATGATACATGGGCCTTAGAAATTGATAAGGTGATGAGTAAAAAGCAAGCCAAGGTTCATAACAACCTGAGAAAAGGTTCCAGTTGGTAAGGTGCTCTCTCTTCTGCATGTTTATTATGTTTATCTGATCTGTTTAGAATTATGCATCCAACTTGTTTCAAAAGAGCCGTGGAAAAACAAACATCAGAAATCTGGGATAGCAGGAATGCATTCTCTGGAATGGGATATACTTGTTTTTCTGCTGCATCTCGTTGGTGAAATGCTCCAACGTAGCATTCAGGAAGCTGAAATTCTTCTTCGTGAATACTCACTCCTCATTTCTGGCACTATTAAAGGTCTTCTTATTGCCAGCAATATAAGGAATGAAAGTTATCAAATTAGTTTTTCAGATGTTAAATTTTTAATCAGTAGAAGAATATTTATATGCAATACAGACACAACAAAAAATTTACTACTTAACCAAATTGCTCTTTTCCTTTAATATATTACTACGGGCAGGTAAAGTGAATTTTCTGTCTGTCAGACCTTGCCTGCACAACGGATGACATTGCTACCTTGAAGCAGTGTGTCTTTTTTTTTGAGTCTTGCTGGCACATTGATCTGATTTTTAGAGCTTGTGGGACAGGATTTAAATGCATGGGCATTTTTTTTTCACTCTTCATAAGCATTCTGTAGGCTTTTCTTCAATGACCTTTCAAACATCTTCTTTTCTACAGATTTTATTCATTCTTTTAAATGTAGTGCTAGAGTATGTCTTAGTATACCTCTTCTGAAAGAGGCGGGTTTGTCAGATTTAGGTACTAATGGAGCAAATACTTTAGTGGGTCTGCTCTTAAGTTTACTTGGGGGCATGGCCGTAGGTATAGCCTGCCTCATAACACAACAAATTTTCGTGACTGCTCTGGAGATACCTGCTCCACAGTGGCCCATTATTGTGCTGGTGCAACAGCTGGCTTACCGCGTTCAGTTGTTGATTCATATTTGGGAGCTGCGTTGCAATACAGTGGTAAGATTCTGCGCTTTTCTTTTTTCTTTTTTTTTTTTTTTTCCCTCACCTAATGTAATCTAAAAATGGACATGCATTTCAAGAAGGGCTGAGAATGTTATTTTTAAAAGAACAAAGTGCAGAATTAGCAACCCGAAAGACGAGGGGAGCCAAAGTGATGGACATCATACTGAAAACAAGAGCAAGGGCAATGGGTCCTTTTCCACATTTTGTTTATATTATGTTACTGTCTTGATGACTGAAAGAGAGCAGAGATCTCCAATGTTACCTTGGTGAAAGCAGTTGGTGCCCTGTCCTTTTCTATATATCTAATTTTGGTAACATTTTATAAGGGAAAATGTCACCTTAATTTTATCCTTTTACTCAGATTAAGTAGTCACTGCAGAAGCACCATTTCTAATTCTGAATATTTATCAATATCAATACTGTGAGCTTTAAGAATTAAATAAGAGTTCCAGGAAAATGTGCATAATAGTTTACATAAATTTTTACATAATTTTTTCACCAGGAACACAAACTGCCTGTGACTTAAGAATGGAATTAAAAAAAAAGAAGTTTGTAGGCTGGCTGCTTCTAAAAAATTTCAGTATTTATTACTGAAAAAAAGATTTCAGTATTTATTGTCCTTAACAATAAATACTCAGTGTCCTTTACACTGAGTAAACACTACAGCCATACTTTAGGCTAAACTGTAAACTTAGTGGAGGTTTGAATGTGCACAGGAGCTGCCTGAGAGATACAAGTCCTTTAAATCTACCATTAGAGAACTGTGAACTGTTGTTGATACCGTGGATTTGGCTTTCCAGCGGATTTCACACCGTATTCCTTGTAGATCCAGGGAAGTCTCAAATAGAATGAAGTATAGAACCATTTGAGGAGTTTTTAGAAACAGTACTTCTGTTCTAAAGAGGAAACACACTCTCAGGCAACAGTTGGTGCTCCTAATGGGGTGGATACCTTAAGAGAATATGGTAAACCTAGCTAATGCACTCCTGCATTTGTCAACATCTATTTCTTCACCATGTATTTTTCCATGCTCAGCAACTGACTTTGCTAGCTGTAGCACTGGCAAGTATGCAAAACCCTTTCCACTTTTCCTATTTGTTTATGCTCTTTGTGTGCATTTGATGCAAATATTTACAAAAAGTATTCCCAGTTCAGCTTTCAAGAAAACTCAAGACTTTCTAAACCACAGCAAGTGTTAAGAATTAGACTATCAAGCTTGGAAGTTTGATTTTTCTGTAGCAGTTTTGCATTACCCAAAGCTAGGTGTAAATGTAGTGCCAGCTGTATACCTGTAGGGCTTTTTTAAGTTTTGTCTTTGGTGCTGAAATATTTTTTGTACAAAAGCAGCAGAATGAAATTTCCAAATCTTGGATATTAGCAGATACTCAAATCTACAGAAAATAATAATGTTAATGAATGTGGTGGTTTGATCCTGACTGGAGGCCAGACACCCACCAAAGTCACTCTATCACTCTCCTCTTAAATGGACAGGGGAGAAAATATCTATTGAGAGGCTTTGGAGTGAGATATGGACAGGGAGAGATCAGTCCACAATGAGCATCATGGGCAAAACAGAATCAACACAGAAGAAAGGCAAGAAAACTCTCTAATTTATGACACTACACACAGAGAGAAACCAGAGTTGGATAAAGAGAAGCACAAACAGCTCTTAAAACACCACCACACACCCCCCTCCCTTCTTGACCGACTTCACTTTAGTCATGATGTTTCTCCTCCCCAGGATGGCACGGGGGGGAAGGGGGGAAATAGGGAATGGAGGATTCAGTCTTGGGTCAGATCCTCGTGAGTTGTTCTCTTTCTTTGGTGTGGGGGGCATTTCTCACACTCTTCCCATGTGCCAACATGGGGTCCCACCCATGTGAGACAGTCTTTCACAAACTTCTCCTTTCCTATGGGGCCTCAGGTCCTCACCAACCACCCCAGTGTGGGTCACTTCTGTAGGGTCCAGTCATAGAATCATAGAATGTCTCTCAGTCTCTCAGTCCCAGACTGCTGGCCCCAGCCTGGTCCCCCAGAGTCACAAGCACCCCCAGCAAACCTGCTCCAGTGTGGGCATCCATCTCTCTCTCTTGGTCTCTCCACAGACTGCATGTGCCTTGCTCCAATGTAGGTCACAGACTCTTCCATATTCCTCTGTGTGCTCCATGGTGAGCTACTGCCTGGCCCAGGAGCCTCTCCATGGGCTACAAGTGGAGTCTCTTTGTCCTCCATGGGCTGCAGGGGGTACACCCACTTCACCATGGTATTCTCCACAGGCCGCAGGGAATCTTCTCTCGGTGCCTCCTCCTCCTCCCCCTTCACTGACCTTGGTGTCTGCAAAGTTTCTTGCATCTTCTCACTCCCTTCTCTGGTGGCAAAATGCGGCTGTTTGTGTTTTTCTCTCTCTAAAATGTGATTCCCAGAGGTGCTGTGACCAGTGCTGATTGGCCCGGCCGGCCTTGTTAGTGACAGGGTTTGAGAGTTTGGCCTTGGGAGCCCATCTGGGATTTGCTTTGTTGGACCTCAGAGAAGCTTCTAGCTGCTTCTTGCAGAAGCCACTCCGCAAAAACCACATTAGTAGAAAATGCACTGATTTGTTTTGAAATGTTTCCTGATGTCAGCCTCAAATGTGTCTATATGCATGTACACTATAGTGTGAGTTTGCATTAAAATCAAACACGCTCAGATTTTATGGTTTTATCCGCATGTAAAATAATGCATTTGCACGAGACACGAGACTAATGAAACATAGTGCTGGAGTACCGATAATGCAGGGGGAGAGCAAGAAATGGCTTAACTACTAGGAAAAAGTCCCACTGCTGGCAGTACGAAACTGCTGTGTAAATACAAATGATAAATTCAACCTCTGTAAGGAGCTTGTTTTCTGTCAGATCAAGTAATGTTATTTCCATAATTTTCCTTTGAAAACAAATATATCTTGACAAGGAAATGCATGTTGCTAATAAGTTTCTGTCCTGTTCAAAACGGTGTCCTTAGCCTTAGAATGGCTCTTGGAATAGCTTTTGCCTCTTCTGGTTTCTCGTTTCATTCTTTCCTTTGCTGTGATACCACATGAAGAGAGAAGCAAACCTGTGAGAAGTGCAACTTCCCAAAAAGTAACTTCTAACATCAAGTATTGCATTTATATTACATTCTTCATTTAGTGTGTGTTTTTATAGAGGTTTAACACTGTAATGGTAAACTAAATTTAGGAGATTGCATACGCTTGGCTACCAAGTTTCTTTTCAGCTTGGTTGGCTTAGTGAAATGAAGTCTTTATCTTTTCCTAAGTTCTGACAGGAATATCAGCATGGTCAGTCGCCATCCACAAAAAAAAA
>VXBZ01004424.1:205-31398 GCA_013399135.1 Heliornis fulica | reverse complement strand
TAATATATATTATATACAATATACTCAATAACAATATTGTGGCCTGGAAGGAACAATTNCTCAATAACAATATTGTGGCCTGGAAGGAACAATTCCAAGTACCAGTATAGGCTGGGGACTGGCCTGTTGCAGAGCAGTGCAGGTGAGAGGGACCCTGGGGGTCCTGGTGGGCAGCAGGATGACCATGTGTCAGAAATGTGTCCTTGTGGTCAGGAAGGCCAATGGCATCCTGGGGTGTATTAGAAGGGGGTAGCTAGTAGGTCAAGAGAGGTCCTCCTCCCCCTCTGCTCTGCCCTGTTGAGACCGCACCTGGAATATTTTGTCCAGTTCTGGGCCCTGCAGTTCAAGAATGGCATAGAACTCCTTGAGAGAGTCCAGCACAGGGCCACCAAGATAATTAAGGTAGTTTAACACTTTCCTTCTGAGGAAAGGCTGAGGGAGCTGGGAGGAGAGTAGACTGGGAGGTGACCTCATTAATGTCTATAAATACGTTATAGGTGAGTGTCAGGAGGATGGATCCAGGTGTTGATCAGTAATAGGACAAGGGGAAATGGTTCCAAGCTGGAACATAGAAAGTTCAATTTTAATATAAGGAAAAACTTTTTCACCATGAGGGTGATGGAGCACTGGCACAGGCTGCCCAGAGAGGTTGTGAAGTCTCCTTCTCTGGAGACATTCAAGACCAATCTGGACATGTTCTTATGTGATCTAATCTAGGTTATCCTGCTCGGGCAGGAGGGTTGGACTAGATGATCTTTCAATGTCCCTTCAAACTCCTGACATTTTATGATTTTGTGATTCTGTGAATGAAGTATAAAAGCGGTAGGTGGCATTTTTATATATAAAAAGATAAATGTAATCCGTATTACAAAATTCATGTCATCAAAGAATATAACTCCTTTTTTTAAGGCAAGGACCAGACTGTAAGGAAAGAGATCCATGAAACTGAAGTCCTATTCATTGTGTTTCTCCCACAACATTTGAAGATATGCTTGCCCAAAATCTAGAATTTACTGATGACCATTAGTTAGCCAAGTACATGGAGAAAATAAGCCAGAATGCACTTAACGACATACCAAACACAAATGCATGTGTCATGTTTTTTGGAAAACTCTTTTTTTTGTTTCTGCAACCCCTGCTCCAATAAAACCAGCTAGTGAAACGACTCTATGGATACTGAGTATCCACCTTTCAAGGTTCACAGCCAAAAACAACAGCAGGGAAGCCATCTCCTGTCCTGTAATGCTTATAATACTGTCATGCTTTTACCAAGCTATGCAAGACACAATGGGACACCATATGCAATATTTTCTCATACACTGTATCATCTTGATGGTGTTTGATTTTGATATTTTCTGTGTAAGGATTGCTTTTTCCCATGAACTGGAGGACAAAACTACTGTTATGAACTACGCCTTGGGAAAGAATCCATGATATTATTTTTCCTGGTAGTTATTTGTTAGTTTTAGAAGGCTTTTCAGCAGTTTATTTTTCATTAAAGGATGCCTAGCTGAGCCATCTCTAATTAAAAAAGTAAAATTTTAGAAATTCTGTATAAGGCAATACAGGGCAATATCTATCATAAATAGGTATATTGATGTATCTTCATGTATGCCCTTGCTTTATGCCCAGTGCTGGTTTTGTTGTGTTTTTGTAGCATCATCTACATACAGCTTTTTTAATACAAAATACCTTGCTGTAAAGTACGGCCCTTTTGATAGTATATTGTTATAAAAGACTCCATATCAAAATAGAGTGAATAGATACTATTAATATCTCAAGCTCATTTTTTAAGTGGTTGCCTTTTATCTTCTGAGTTAATAGCTTTTTGCATGTGGAAGCAATGCAGGTAAGTCACTTTCTGTAATCCAACAAAGTTCAAGGAACTGTAGAGTTTATTTCCTTCACATGGAACTTCCTATCCTCGAGTTTGGACCCATTGCTCTTTGTCCTATTACTGGCCAACACTGAGAAGAGCCTGGTTCCATCCTCCTGACACTCACCCTTAACATATTATGTTAAGGGTGAGTGTCAGGTTATGTCAGTGTTAGGTCACACTGACATAACATAGATGTTATGTCAGTGTGACCTTTATGCCTGTAGCCAGAATTTATAAATAAAATAAAGATCAATTTAAATAGATGGAGAATCCATGCAGTTATCACAGAATCAAAGAATCACAGAACTGTAGGGCTTGGAAGGGACCTCAAGAGATCATTGAGTCCAACCCCCCCACCAAAGCAGATGCCCTAGAGCGGGTCGCACATGTCAGCATCCAGTCAACTCTTGAATATCTCCAGAGAAAGAGACTCCACAACCCCCCTGGGCAGCCTATTCCAGTGCTCTGTCACGCTCACAGTGAAGAAGTTGTATTTTCTAATTCTAAGTTCTATTTTCAATTTTGTAGTTCTATTTTCTAGTTCTAAATTCTATTCATTCTATGTAATCTGTAAGTCAGTAGAAATATTAACAATTAAAATTGACTGCACACCTGCACATAAGGAAGTTGAACACGTAATCCTATGATCCAGCGGACAATGACTAAAGAATTAAAAAAGAAAACAAGCCCAACTCTCTCAGCCTGCCCTCACAGGAGAGGTGCTTCAGCCCTCTGATCAACTTCATGGCCTCCTCTGGAATCACTTTAAGAGCTCAATGTCTTTTTTATGATGGGGACCTCAGAGCTGGATGTAATGCTCCAGGTGAGGTCTTATGAGAGCAAAGGGACAGAATCACCTCCCATGACCTGCTGGTCACACTTCTTTTGATGTGGCCCAGGACAGGGTTGGCTTTCTGGACTGCAAGCATACACTGCTGGCTCATGTTGAGTTCTTCATCAGCAAAACCCCCAAGTTCTTCTCCTCAGGGCTGTTCTCAATCCCTTCTCCACTCAGACTGTAGCTGTTTTTGAGATTATCCTGACCCATGTGCAAGACCTTGCTCTTGGCCTTGCTGAACTTCATGTAGTTCACATGAACCTACCTCTCAAGCCTGTCAAGGTCCCTCTGAATGGATGGGAAATGATTCATGCTGCTCACATGCTGCTTTTGATAAACTTTGATAAATAGTCCTAAAACAAGTCTCTTAAACCAAATTAAATTACTTCTTTAACCTTGCAACCATGGGTAGTTCTGGGAACAGAATGAAAATCTGCAGTAGATTTAAGAATATCATGAGCTCTCAGTTATTTATAAATAGAAAGATTTTTCTTTAAGATTATGGTATCTTTTTTTTTCCATAGAAGGAAAAAATATAGTCTAAAAAGAAGACTAAAAGAGATGAAAAGCTACAAGAAAATAACCTTTATCCAAACAAAAGATGTTGGTAGAAAATTCTCACTCATGGTCATCAGCTGTCATTCAGTTAGATACTCATAGCTTAAAAAAAATGATCTAGGGTTTTGTGATTCTTTAATTGCTTTAAAGCTTTAACTATTACACAGAACACTCCAGGGATTTAGAAAAGTGCCGTCTAAGAAGAAGCTTTGGTTCTAAAGAAACTGCAGTTCTCAGCTGTGATCTGGTCCAGTATTTCTGCCAGTAGTTAAGCTGCATCATCACCTTAGAGTGTAAGATTGCATAGTGCCCCTTCTAACAGCAAAGACTTTTGAAAACCTCAGTTTTAAAACTTTGCTTCATCTATCCCAAGGAAGATAAGAGGCATAAAAAAAAAAAAAAAAAAGGCGGTTACATACCACTTTTAGTTCCTGAGTTGAAAAAAAATTGTTGGGTATGGACATTTCCTGACAGAACAAGAAGAAATACCAATTGTCAGTTACTAGGCTTCTCCATATAGGAAAAACATACAGATATTTAATGGAAAATGGGTCTTCTGGGTTCTAAACCGGCAGCTAGTGTCCTAGCAGCAGAACATCAGACTAATAACAAAATAAGGAGGATAGCAGAGCATCTCAAGATTACAGAAATCTCATCCTAAGGAGGAAGTAAATATCCCCAAAAAGAAGCTGTATTAGGAATGTATGTCTATTCAAGGTGCAGCCCAGGGAGGGGTCTTTCACCTCATTGCTGCAGAACTTTCATGGTCTGAAAGGGAGAGATATACAATTTTGCCACATAACTGAAAGCTCTATGGTGAATTCTGGGATGTTCATTTGAGTATTGGAAAGGTAGATTAAAAACCCATTTCCCAAAGAAGTGCCCAGACCATTGTGCTGTGCAGGAATCTGAAGGAATTGTTGCAGTAGGTTAGATAAGATGGGTTTTTTTAGCAAGCCTGCTGTTTATACTATGAATTTATCTATTTATAGAGTTTATGGTCTCTATAAAACCCAGTAATGTTCTAGGGATCATGAACTTACGCAGTATATGTGTGACTAATGTCTATTTAATATTTAATCTGTTTCATGAGTAATTTCAAACAGGGTTTAGGAAAATAAATTGTTCAGATTGGACTAATTAAAGAACTGGTGTAAAAACCCTTTACTCATGAAAGTTATTTGGCTCTTGACAGGGCTATGAATGCACAGAGATGCGTCTCTTGCTCTGGGGCACAAGATAAATGAGACAGATCATTAAAACTGCATAGGTACCAGGTGAGAATGGAAAAGGTGGATGGGTGATAAAAATGAGGAAGTAATGACATGGAAATTGTCACCTTGAGCTGAGATATTTAATTCAGTTGTGCAAAGTACACCATTAACTCTTCAAGCTGATACAAGAAGCAATAAAAAACAGGAACCAAAAAGCAAGAATACAAAAAAAGAACACCTGAAACTGATGTGCCCATGGGAGCTCCTTCCCAGGCTCCCTGCCTTGCCTTAGATTTATAGTTCAGGACATTATTCAGAACACTAGGATCTGCTTTGGGTTTCTGGACAATCAATCCAATAGTTAGGATCCCCCACAGGGCTGTCTCTAAGTTCCCTTCACTTAGGAAGGTTCAATAAGAAGTACTCAGGTTCAGGTAGGAGTGAATTTCAACTGTGAAGTCACATACAAACCATGGATATGCAGTGCTAGCAAAATAGGAAGAGGAAACTGTAACTCATCCTTTTTATTTGTGACTTTATCCTGAAAAAATATTTTGAACAAAAACTACACATGTGGTTCAACATGCTTCGGGATTTAAATCATTTTAAGTCTACTCAGTTAAAAATGTGTCAGGAGGAAGGTGACACAGTATCAGTGAAGCTATTGCCTTGATAAATCTCAACAGATAAAAGGACTGTTTTTTAGCTTCTCCACCTGCTGTGGTACAACTATAGCCTAGTTTTGAAAAGCAGGTTTAGAACACTCAGATGTTAAGTAACAGATGTTAGAAGATTATTACAGCACAGAGTTAAGTGATTTTTTCCCCATAAAGAAAAGCCATGCACACTAAAGAACAAAATGAAACTGCCTAAGTGATCAGCACACAGGCATTTGATCATTTTGCTTAACTTGCCTTAGTTCTGAATTAAGAGTACAAGCTGACACTTCCCTCTCTAGAAAGCACTACCTACTTTGCTATTAATCACTCATGATGCAAGCACTCCCACCCATTTCTGAGAACAGCGTAGGCAGTCTGATAACTCACAGGCTTCGAGCTGCCCTTATAAAGTTGTTCCACTTTTGCATACTTCCTCATACTGCTAGTTCTCTGTGAAGATGAAGCTGCTTGTTTACTTAGTATTGCTGAAGACAGCTCTTCTTGCTTTAACAAATGTCTCTGCAGCTGGTTTAAAAGATGAAGAGGATGCTAAAGAAGGAAAAGTGACTGAGACTTGTCCTATCAAGCTCAAAACTAGTCAGAAATGTGATGGAGAGGAATGTTATCAGATAAATTTGCCTCCGATGACCATCCAGCTACCTAAAGAATTCAGACTACTTGAGAAAACTCTTAAAGAAGTACAGACCCTTAAAGAAGCAGTAAACAAACTGAAGAAATGTTGCCAAGACTGCAAGCTGCAGGCAGATGACAACCAAGAGAGAGACAGCAGTAATGAATTCTTGCTACCTAATAGAGAAACTCCATCAGAAACCAGCAAAATCCAAGATAACAGAGTAAAGGAACTGCAAAGCAAAGTGAATAAAATGGCAACCAGCTTAAAAAATGCGAAGAACCAAATTCAGATAATGCAGGGTCGTTTAGAGAAGATGGGTCTCGTCAATATGAACAATGTAGAACATTATGTTGACAGCAAAGTTGCTAATTTGACTTCTGTTGTGAACAACCTTGGTGATAAGTGTTCTTCTAAGTGTCCAGCAATGCAACAGCAGCCTGGTATGTAACCTGCCAATTATTATTGCCTGTATAAACTTTCTTTGCATTTTACAAATATTAGGTAAACAGCTTTAAATGTGCTTTAACAAAAGAGCTGTGTTATTAGCTACACAATTTAAGTATTGACTCTTTTAGTGTTTATTTATATTATTGTAAACTATTTCAGCTGCCACTAGAGGGTTACTGAGAGCTGAAGGTGTTCGGGTCCTCCTAGAACTGGACTTTAGTATGGGATTTAAAAGGAGAATTTTCAAAGGACTTTTATTTTGCAGTTCAATCAGTAAACATGAAAAAATATTTTACACCCTACTACACTTCATTAAGGATATTAAGTATCAGTGAACTACACATATTTTCTCCTTGGGTGAGAAGAGGTAAATGTTTCTCTAAGAGTGCCTTAGAAATCTGCATGGGGTTTTTCTATGTGAATCCACAACTATTCTGAAAGGGTATGCAAGACATTACTAAACATCACTTGGATCTAGCAAAATGTTTAGTTTTTAGCAGATGGATGCTAAAATAATTTTCCTGTCATAACAGCAAATATCTGAAAGACTCAGCTAAAAATTATTATTAACAGCACTTCTCAAGTGGGTAACATATGCATCATCATTTTAATACTAAAGTCTTAGCATGAAACTAATACAGAAGTTATATAAAACAGAAAACAGATGTTAGCACTGACAAACTTTTTTTCTTTTACTTTTCAATTATCTTAATAAAAATTGAGGAAAAGAACTAATAATAACCAGAATCTTTGAAAACAAGAGATATTTGCCAGTGTACTCTACCACTGAGATATCATACATATGAAGACAGGGCTCTTGAGAGATAAAGCAGAGAGAGATCAGGCTGCTTTACAGTTTTTAAGCCTCTTACTTAGCATTCAAGTTTAAAATAAAACTGTTCTTCTGTCTACCCATATTGAAAGTTGAAGGATCTGCAGATGGTACACTGTATGGACATCTGCAGTTCTTGAAACTGTGAAAAGCAAATGAATAATAGTAAAGGAAATGCTTTTACTGTATCAACAATTGGCTTAAATCAGACATAAATAAATTAAATTCACAAAGAATCTGTTGTGGATTTAGATTTGGCTTTTAAGCCTCTGATCCCTGTACTGTTTGCTTTCATAGATCTCCAGTTTTCTTTACTGTCAAACAAGGAGTCTTGAGCCTTATTCCCTGCTGCAGCCTGACAACACTCCTCCCTTTCAAGAAATAATTCAGTTGTTTAACTTTTCTAGGAAACATATGTAATTCAAGCCTACAAATTAACACGCCTGTAAATTCAAATCTGCAATAGGAAAGAACATGGGTTTGACTCTTAGAAACTCCAAGAGATCTCTGTATTGCTTACATACAGAATTACAGTACCATGCTGTTGAACACAATGCCCTTACTGGATGACATTGTGGATCAAAACTGGATTTTTCACTTTGTAGGAGAAAGCTGGGAGTATTTTCCTACTGAATAAAATACATCACACAACAGCAAGAAAGAGCTGTTAATAGTAGATGATAAAACTTTTCCTTTCTGTAAAGCCAGCGATGTCACATACACAGGAAAGCACTGTCACATTTCTAGCTTCATCTTTCTGGGAATCACAGTATTACTACAAGAGATGAGACAAATACATAACTTCTTCCTAATGTACAGCCAACACAAACATATAAAACATTCCTAATGATGTTATACTCTGTATCAAATTATACTAACTGAACAATAGCCAGGTTAAAGTCATACCCATACAGACAAAGCTTTTTCTCTGACATACTGCCAAATGAAGATTTAAACTATAGACAGGGTGTGATGGTATGCATTTACATACAAAAAGCAGCAAGTGTGTAACCACAAAGCATTAGAAACATGGATTAACGAAATCAGGCTGTATTTACAGGAGGTACTGAAAGGATAAAGAGTAGAGGAGGCAAGGGAAAGCAGACAATCAAAATGCCTCCATATTAGGCTGTTTTGATACCAAAAGTAATTTATGAGGGTTTTTTGGGACAACCTAGGTGGCATTATAGAGTAAACCTGCCAGAAAAAAAACTTTTTCTCCCTAGAACTGAAATTCCTGTAACACTATGTCCTATGTAAAAATCTCTTCAATCTGAGTTCTGCCATGAAACTTTTGTTTGTTTTTAAATTTAAATTATGTTTATTCTAATACTATCTGTTCTTCCAGAATTTCTACAGATAATGCAGAGAGACTGTGCTGATCATTACAGAGCGGGCAAAAAGAACAATGGAATCTACAGAATTACCCCTGACTCCAGAAATTATAGCTTTGAAGTCTACTGTGACATGCAAACACAGGGAGGCGGCTGGACAGTGCTGCAACGGCGTCAGGATGGTAGCACTAACTTCAACAGAACCTGGAACGACTATAAAAATGGGTTTGGAAATCTCAGCAGGGAATTTTGGCTGGGGAATGACAAAATTCACCTCCTGACAAAGAGCCAAGAAATGCAACTGAGAATTGAACTTGAAGATTTCAATGGTATCAGGGAGTATGCGAAATACGAACACTTCTATGTGGCCAACGAATACCTGAAGTACCGCCTAAGTGTTCATGGCTACAGCGGCACAGCAGGAGATGCCCTGCACTACAGCAAGCATTACAACCACGATCAAAAGTTCTTTACAACTCCAGACAAGGACAATGATAGGTACCCTTCAGGAAACTGTGGAGCATACTACAGCTCTGGCTGGTGGTTTGATGCATGCTTGTCTGCCAACCTCAATGGCAAGTACTACCACAAGAAATACAAAGGAGATCGCAAAGGCATTTTTTGGGGTACATGGCATGGCGTTTCTGATGAACTTCCCAGTGGATATAGGCAAGCCTTTAAATCAGTAAAAATCATGATCAGACCCAGAAATTTCTCTTAACTAGTTTGTGTTGGATTGCACTCAAAATTATACTTACTCAGTGTTATACTCAGAATTCAAGGATTCAGTTATGTTTGGCATAAAATGGTTCTAGACAAAACAACATACTTGCACATGAATTTTTAGAAATTATTTGACCCATATAATGTAGCAAAAATTCATGTGTGTTTCTGAATAGCTATTGATAAAACATATCACAGGTTAAATCTTGGGATCATCATGTAAATATTCTAAACATTGCTTTTGGTGCTTTTACTGACTGTGATATACCAGATTTTATGATTTGAAACTCTTAAATATTCTTCCATAAATTGTGTTTGGAAGAACACCTATGTTTTAACCTGATGAGTAACTGGTAACGAATCATTTTGTCAACAATTAGATTGAAAATTAGTCTCTGAAACAGCCAGCCTTTTCCTGTCACCTATCCTTCACAACCTCAAAGGTATACCATAATATCAATATAAATTACTAGAAGTGATACAAATTAATTTTTTAAAAAGACTGTAAATCAGAGTCCACATGATTTTCTCAGGTGCATGCACACACACACAAAAAAAAAGCCTTGAAGAAAACATTTTAAATGAAGATGACGTTTAAATGTTATCCCCATTAGCAAAGATTAGTCAAATAAGTTTGTGTTGAATAAAAGCCCTGGAATAATGTAGAGAACATATAAAGACAGACAACATTCTTATTTTGGTTCCTCCATTCAAGCTCAAGTATCTGTTTGTTGTTTGTGGGAGAAAGAAGCCATCATGTA
Source organism: Heliornis fulica (assembly GCA_013399135.1). Taxonomy (NCBI): domain Eukaryota; kingdom Metazoa; phylum Chordata; class Aves; order Gruiformes; family Heliornithidae; genus Heliornis; species Heliornis fulica. The sequence goes on along the minus strand of VXBZ01004424.1, from coordinate 21,519 downwards.
GCTTATTACATTTATATAGACAAGTAGACAGGTAGGGAGAAGACTCATCTGGAAGATTCCATGTCTTTGCACTAATGCCTCTAATTACAGACAAAAGGAGTTTCCAGTGCCATTTTGCTTTCTGCTGAATCTTTTAGGCAGGCCACATGTTACAAGATGACTCTTGTAGAGGCTTAAGCTCTCATTTAAGTACTTCTCACTCTAGGTACCATAAGAGTATAAAATTATAAGAAAGTTTATAAATATTTTGTAAGAAAACAAAGGATTGGGTTCTCCCCATTTTCTCAGTACCCCTTTTGTAGCCACAGAAACATGATCAACCGCTGGCAATTACAAATAGAACAGAGGGTATGTTAAATACTTTTTTCTTCTAAAAATAGCAAATCAATCAATTTTTTTAATGTTTGGGGAAGTGTAAATTAGAAATACTATTATTAGGGCTCATTCTGTAGATAGGGAGCATGAATTTGACTACACACATCTATTGACTACACCAGAAAGGACATGTACCTCTAATTACAGTGACTTCCTTTCTGAGAGGAGATGTTATTCACCTTAGCAAGAGGTTATTTTGCTATATTGCTTATGCAAATGTCAAGATGCTTATAAACTATACTGAGACTTTATTTCTTTACCAGTTAAAGCATGGTCTTTGCTGGCACAGTCTTTTTGATTAAAAGAGACAGGCAAAGAAAAAAAAAAGGTATACATCTGACCTAATACTTTACAAATATGACCTTTACTGTTTTTTTTTTTTTAAATTATAAGAAAAACTATCATTGTTACAATTTATGCAAATGAACAACAGTGGCAATTTCTAAATCATAAAATTAATATATATGTATTTTAAAGAAGTAAATACTTTGAGGGATATTTTAGTATGAGGTGTAATTTGTTTTATTCTATTTCAATTTCCAAAATTAATGGAAAATTTTAATTGCAAGATGCATAATCTTTGCTCAAGAACATGTTTTGAAGATATAGAATATTTATTTTGGGATAAAAAAAGGATTATCTAAACAACAAAAAACCCAACCTATGAAGTGTTGATTTAAAGAGCAAATGTCTAACTGCATATGACTATATTTAATCAGTTTGCATAAAAAGCACAATTTTCTCCTATTCATTATATGGTAACTAGCTAAGTATGACTATCTATAAGCTTCTACTTGAAAATGTCTTTTTCCTGCTAAGTTTTTAGAAAAAAAATTCCCTTTTTTATCCTTTGTAAAACTTTTACTTTGTAAAGCACAGAAATGAAAAGAATAACAAAACAGGACTAATATACTAATATCAGCTACAAAAGCCTATCTGATGGCTTTAAAAAAAAAAAAAAAGACAAAAAAAGACAAAGGAAGTGTAATGCTGTTACATAAATCTGATTATTACCTGCCTGGAACTGTTGGAACTGAATCTCCATCAGTGTGTACTGGTTTTACAAACTGTAATTCCATCTACTTGTTACAAGCCTTATTTTTGTTTTTCCTTGGTGTAATAAAATTAAGTGACATTGTTATAGCTGCACTACTGTATTGGATATTTATGGGGACTATATAAAAATTCTTAGAAATTGTTTTATTGATTTTCTGTTAAAAATGAAACAATAAGAAAACACAGATAACTTTAGGTGGCCAAAGATGATTGACTATGTGATGTGCCAGCAGAGTAATTAATAGTAACGATAGATCTTAAGAGATCCGGTTTATGATATTTGAGCTGCCATATAATACCAAAGGCTGAAGTTTCAGACATCTTTTTTAAATTATTCATATTTTGGAAGAGAAAAAAGTAATTGCTCAATCAAGAGTTAACACAACATCTGTGGTTACCATAAAAGAGGAGAAAAAACCTCACCAGTTACACACAACCTGTTAGACCATATACAAGTTTCATCAAAGCATGTGAAAAAATAATAGAATTGTTTTAACTAGAAAAGACCTTCAAGATCATCATGTCCAATCATTAACCTAGCACTGCCCAATCTAAACCATGTCCCTAAGCACAACATATACATGTCTTCTAAATATCTCCAGGAATTCTATCACTTCCCTGGGCAGCCTGTGCCAATGCTCGATTCTTTCAGTAAAGATTTTTTTCCCAATATCCAATATAAATAGAACACAATAATATATATAATAGAATAGAACTAATACCACAAATTAATGCATACATTTTTAATACAAGCAAAAGCATTTGGTGTCTGCTTCAAGCTTAGTAATTCAAGACATGTATTTAAATTTATAACAAATATCTATGTAGCACTGATTATCATATGAAAACTCTTGTGGTTTAGGCCTCCTAATATTTAAAAGTGAATTTTATTAAAGAAGATTACTAACAGAGTGTTTGCTAGCAAAATTCCTATGAATTGTTTCCAAACTATAAAGGCACAAACCCATCTGTTCAATGTGATCAGCCAAGCAAACTGTAATGTCTTGGCTTTCTATGCACTGCTTAAACAAAAAAAATCCTCAACAAAAAAAAACAGGTTAAAAAAACAGAGAAGAAATTAATAGGTTTGAAAGCAGTGATTTTACTTCTTTTTCCTTCCCTTCCCCTTTTTATGCAAATATATGTTTTCTTAATGGTGGGGGTTTTTTAAATCAAATAATCACAGAATGTTTAGGAGTTGGAAAGGACTTCGAAAGATCATCTAGTCCAAGCCGCCTGCTGGAGTTTCGGTATAGCAGTGAAACTCAGAGTGAGTTGAGAACACCAGCTAATCTGACAATTTGATGGAAAATAAACTTGCATTTATGTGATTATTTTCAAAGGAAATGAAGACACTTCTCAATTCATACCTAGTCCAATATGTTTATAGTTTAAACCAAAATCAAACAAAAACAAAAATGTGCCAATTTAATTACCCTCTATGACTTACAGAGAAATCAAAACAGGAAGGATACAGCTTTAAGTTTTCATAGAGAAAAATGATTAAAACTAAATACTGACCTACCAAGAAAAGAGATTTTAAATATATTTTTATAAATGTCTTCTGCCTTCTTATTTTCAGGACATAAGAGAAAAATAATAAGGTAAGTAGGGGTCTGAAGACATGAACCCAAGTTTTAAATTAAAATGGGCGAGCAATATCATCCGCAGAGCCTGCTAAATGCAAACATTCCACTCACTAAACTGGTCTCTTTCATTCATGGCTTTAATGAAACTTTTGTGGAGCTATAATACTTCTGCCAGAAGTGAATTTGGCTATTACCCTCAATGGTAACCAGACACAGAAAATGTTTTAAGATGATGCATCAAATCCAACCCTCACACAAGGCATGAGAACAGCGTACGAATCCATATTATTTCTTAAGTCCTAGTTCATAAAATCTTTCTGATCTCAGTAAAAGAAGAATCTGTTTGAAAATAGTAGCTGGAAAAAATATCACCCACTACCTAATTATGTTCATGCAATCAACACAAAATGTAACATTACACTTCTACTGAAATAGTACACCAAAATTAGAATTAAAAGAATTAAATGAAAATAAGAAGTATGTTCTACACACTTATTTTTAAGCAGTTGCATGGAGTCAATGATTTTTCTGGAGATGTAGGATCCACTTTGAGAAAAAAAATCTCATTTCTTCCTGGAAATCAACATCTGTATGTTAAACCATGAATCCATTACAATGGATTCTTTCTTACTGCTGGACATTTATATTGACTATATGTTTGATTAACATTGCTCTGGCTTCCTCACCACACAGTTGTGCTGACATAAGCATCATAAGTCAAGGCCAGGTATACTCACAATTTTATTAAAAGATCACCCTGTTTTGGAATATCAGGTCTCAAGTATGTATTTTGGGTGAGAAAAGGAGAAGATGGAAATAGCTTTGGAACATAAGACAGCAATACACTTGTTAAGTCTCGTGAGTCTCAGAAATCATTGAGAAAAGGCCACGATACAAGGAGACGCTGCATTTAAAAGTTATTCCTTCTCTTAGTCTCGCACCTTCAGGTGGTTCCTCTGCGTGGCATAAAATCTGCATTTGACTTCATAACAGCATGGAAGAAACAACACATCATAACTGCTTTCAAATGTACTTTTCACATATGAACAGATAATCTGAATATATGCAACAACTTCCTGGCCACGTTTCTTCACAACATCACCTGCTAACAGTAAAAACAATCTCTCAATAGAAAGAGCATATTACACTGGCTCTGTTCCCACTCCTGCCCTTTAAGGGCATTGTAAATTTACTCCACTCCTCCACAGCTTTTCATAGGTGTTTCCACAATTGGAACAATCATCTTTCACATCGCAACCACCAATCAGTTTCTCATTCACTATCTGAACTATTGCTTGCTGAAAGCTGTTTCAAAAAACACAGACTCTATCTTACATAGCTGCCTCCCCAAGTGACCAAAGTTAAAAAAGTTTTATTTAATTAGCAGTCAGATTCCTATCTGTGGAGGTGGAGATAACATCTGTCTTTTCTGCCTGTGCCAACATATTTATACACTTTTTTGTTGTGCCAGGAGCCTTTGAAGCATGTACTGTGGAGTGTGCCAGTGTCAGCTTAACACTGTTTGCATTCAACATCTGTGTTAAGATTTTTACATCTTTGATAGAAGATGTAAAAATGCATGCTTTGGAGAGAACTGAAACAAACTATCCATTGCTATGGTTACCATACAAAAAAACCTCACAGAATCACAGAATGTCAGGAGTTGGGAGGGATCTCAAAAGATCATCTAGTCCAACCCCCTGCCTGAGCAGGATCACCTAGATTAAATCACACAGGATTGTGTCCAGATTGGCCTTGAATGTCTCCAGAGAAGGAGACTCCACAATCTCTCTGGCCAGCCTGTGCCAGTGCTCTATCACCCTCACAGTGAAAAGTTTTTTTTTTATATTCAGGTGGAACTTCCTATGCTCCATCTTGGACCCACTTCCCCTTGTCCTATCACTGGCCATCTCTGGCTACATCCTCCTTAAACTCTCTCTTTACATATTTACAGATATTAATGTGGTCACCATCAGTCTCCTCGAAGCTAAAGAGACCCAGCTCCCTCAGCCTGTCCTCAGAAGGAAGGTGTTAAACTCATCTTGGTGGCCCTGTGCTGGACTCTTTCAAGGAGTTCTATGTTCTTCTTGTACTGAGGGGCCCAGAACTGGACACAATATTCCAGGTGAGGTCTCAACAGGGCAGAGTAGAGGGGGGAGAAGGACCTCTCTTGACCTACTAGCTACCCCCTTTTAATACACCCCAGGATGCCATTGGCCTTCTCGGCCACAAGGGCACATTACTGGCTCATGGTCATCCTGCTGTCCACCAGAACTCCCAGGTCCCTCTCACCTACACTGCTCTCCAACAGGCCAGTCCCCAACCTATACTGGTCCCTGGGGTTGTTCCTCCCCAGATGCCAGACCCTTCACTTGCCCTTGTTAAATCTCATTCAATTTCTCCCTGCCCAGCTCTCCAGCCTGTCTAAATCCTGTTGAATGGCAGCACAACCTTCTGGTGTGTCAGCCACCCCTCCCAGCTTTGTGTCATCAGCAAACTTGCTGACTGTGCACTCTATTCCTTCATCCAGGTCATCAATGAAGACATTGAATAATACTGGTCCCAGTACCGACCCTTGAGGGACTCCACTAGATACAGGCCTCCAGCCAGACTCTGCCCCATTAATGACAGCTCTCTGACTTCTTCCTTTCAACCAGTTCTCAATCCACCTCACTACTCTACCCTCCAGGCCACACTTCCTCAGTTTATCCAGCAGGATGCTGTGGGAGACAGTGTCAAACACTTTGCTGAAGTCAAGGTAAACCATATCCACTGCCCTACCATCATCCATCCACTTGGTTATGTCTTCATAAAAGGCTGTCAGATTGGTAAAGGCAATTTGTTTACACCCACCATTTGACATAAGTTAGAATTAAAAAACTGTTAGCAAAAAAAATTGGAAAAGTGGCATTGTTAGATGTCATAATGCCATTGAAGAAATATATGAAATGCTGATTCTCAGTATTTATATTTGAAAGCTGTAGCCAGCATCTATCTGACTTTCTCTTCTGTCCAACAGTATAAATGAGAAAAAGGAGAAAAATGAAAAATACCTTTCCCCCCTTAAACCATATTGGAAGTCTGAACATATGCATCATTCCATGACTTTAAAGCTCTTCCAGATAGCAGACCAACATGAATCAGCATCAACTCAGCAGAAGCAAAAACTTGCTTGAAGTCTCTATCACTATATTGTTAACTTTTTGGTAAAGAGAGAGATTTTGCTCTGTGTTTCCAGTAGAACCAGAATTTTGGTTAACATCTTTATTAGCAGTTTGACACTTTTGCCAGTGAGGGGTAAGACACTAAATAGTCTCAGAAAGACTCAAAGTTTCAAAATACTCAAAATATTCATGAAGTGTTTATTCTGCTTCCTGATGGAATGTGGTGATAGGATGCTTGGACACCAGCAAAAAGAAATGTAGCATGACAATGAAGATTTCCATCAAAAAAAAGCAGCGCAATAGAGAGACTCAGTGCTGCTATCAGATGGAGCACACAGAGCATTTTACCTGTATGGGCTACACTACTATAGAGTGCAACAGTCCCCATCAGACCAGTCAGAGAAATCTCTCTCACAAAGGAGTTTATTCTTCTACAGGTTTAAATTTTGCACATAATGGACAACGTTCATCAGCAGAAAGGGATTATTGTAGTACCTTCCAAACCAGGTTCCAACTCAATCAATGTGGTAAATAATAAAGGACAATCGCACTATGAATAGCTCCCTAGTAGCATTCACTAGGAAGACATGGAAGATAAATGTGGCAGAATTCTTCTCTGCTGTTGTTTTAAAAACATGTGTACTTTTGTGTCAACTAACAACTATCTTTCTAACACAAGAACATGCCAAAAAAAGGAAGAGAAAGAAAAAGAGAAAGAAAAAGCACGGCACAGAAAAGCTTAGACATATTACTCTTGAGTAAAGCCTAACAAGAACTGCTAATATAGCACTAATATATCACTAACTGTGCCCATTAAAACAGGAAAGCCTCTAGTCAGGTGGAGGTAAGGAAATAATAACTAGTGTCCAGAGGAAAAAAAGTGCTACTACACAGTGCAGGGAAGGGAAAATATTATGAGGACAAAAATTACGAGAATGGGAAGGAATCAGCTTGTTAATCAATCTTTATATCTTTTCATTCTGCTTAATCTTGTCATCTTGAGCATTTAATGTCATGTTCTGTTGTTTTTTCTATTCAAAAGACAATTTCAGTAAGTGCTGTGCTGCTTTAGTCTTCATATTTGCATATTAACAAGGATGATATATAGATAAAGGAAGAGGTAATATCTATTATATGATCAGCTGTTGAACAAAAATCATAGAAGTTTGCATGAGAAGGATGGGTATAAATCCAGACCATTTAGTTGAAGCTAGACAATAGTAAAATATTCCATTTATAAAATTAATAGCTCTTGAAATTTAGACAAAGTGACATTTAAATACATTTTTTCCTGCCTTTTAAGAACCAAATTACATATACACGGTCTATAATGCACTAAATTAAAACTAAACCCAGTATAATTTATTGCATCTTAATGTGGGATTTATCTAAGTATTATTCCATCACACAAGTACTTGACTGTCATGGAACTTATTAACATGATGCAGATTGATTTATTTCGAATGACATTCCCCTGAAGAAAACAGGAAATTAGGAAAGATTAACTAGTCCAGAAATTCAATTATAAATGTTAGAGCAAAGGTCTGTATTTCAAGGTCATGAAAGCAAAGGCTAGAATAACTGGAAAGTTCATTTTATGAATGTATGATGGTCCTCTAATCAACAGCAGTGGAAAGACTTCATTACGCTGATGTCAACTAAGTAAGAAATAAAATCACTTGGTGAAAAGAAGTCATGATGGACTCAGTGGATTTTGTTCAAAATTCTATACAGTTTTCAATATTTTTACATAAACCACAAGGCTAAACAATGTTACTATATGATATTAAAAATGAAGGATAATGTGTACCTTTGATTTCTTGCTACTTATATGTTTGACTATGCTTTTTCCATGAGAAAAAACAAGAATGGCTTGACTAGAAGGGATATATCTGTGCTGACCTATGTCTTTTCATATCAAAAGGTGTCCTGTAAGTGTTTCCTGCTATGCAGGCATAAATGAATAGCCAGGAAACCAGAGATAATGTGATACAATTCTGGTTCTGTGGAAAAATTCCGAAAGCTATTCCAAGAAGCTGAAACCAGTGTCAATGCAACAACCCCTATGGTGACTGAAGATTTATGTTTATCCCTGAATTATGTATAAAGTTCAACAAAGGAAAACAAACATGTCAGTGGAAAGGGAGAAATGTGAATAAGTGATGAAAAGCCAAATTGACCCATAAAGCACAAGCATGAACTGTTAAAAACTATGGCAAGAATGAGTCATAGGTCCCCTTCAAAAATTGAGAAAATGACCAAAAAGACCTTCCTATGAAATCTTATGCAAATTACTTACTTTGGTTTTCCACTGCTCATTTTTTTCCCAAGTTGGGAACAACTTCTAATAAAAAGATTACCTTATATTTCCCATTAAAGGTTTACAATGATATCAGAGTTAAACAAGTTGGTCTTAAATTCAACATGCAGAATTAACTCTTCGGAAAGATTTATTTTTTGAGAAAAAAAAAGCCCAACAGCCAAATGATCTGATCATTTTCTAGAATAAGTCTCAAAAAAAAGAAATAAATTCACTATGATTAAGGAAAGCAAAACAGAAATGTAGGATACATTTCATCAGAGCCATGTGCTTGGGTCATAACAACCCCATGCAGCACTAAGGCTGAGGGGAAGAGTGGCTGGACAGCTGCCAGGCAGAGAAGGATCTGGGATTGTTGGTTGACTGCAGACTGAATAAGAGTCATCAGTGTGCCCAGGTGGCCAAGAAGGCCAATGACATCCTGGCTTGTATCAGAAACAGCATTGCCAGCAGGTCTATGGAGGTGATTGTGGCCCTGTACTTGGCACTGGGGAGGCTGCACCCCAAGTACTTCATTCGCTTCTATGCCCCTCATACAACAAGGACACTGATGTCCTGCAGCAGGTCCAGAGGAGGGCTACCAGGCTGTTGAAGAGTCTGGAGTGCAAATTGTATGAGGAGTGGCTGAGGCAATTGTGGTTGTTTAGCCTGGAGAAGAGAAGGCTTGAGGTGAGACTGTATAAGTGCCTATAATTACCTGAAAGGAGGTTTTAGAGAGGTGAGCGACAGGTGATAGGGCAAGAGGAAATGGTCTTAAGCTGCGCCAGGGCTGGTTCAAATTGGATGTTAGAAAAAATTTCTTCACCTCAAGGGTTGTCAGGCATTGGAAACAGGTTGAGTCACCATCCCTGGATGTTAAAAGATGGATAGATGAGGTGCTTAGGGATATGGTTTAGTAGAGGACATATATGGTTGGACTCAATCTTCTCTTAGGTCTTTTCCAACCTAGTCATTCTGTGATTCTGTGATGTTATACCATTTATCTTATTTTTATTTGGGAAAGGTGAATGATAAATACATCTTGTACTACATGCTTCTTGTAGACATACTTTACCAAAACTGAAAACCTAAGGAGAAAGCAAAGTTTCTATAGTTTCAGTAGACAGGACGGTTTCTGTAAGGTGTCTCTGAGTTAAGTAGCCCCAGACTTTTGCAGCAGCCTTAGACTAAGAAGAAAGTTTTCTTCTGTCACAGTACTGGAAGCTGTGGGCTCACCATATACTGGCACTGGACTGAAAGTGAAAATCTCTCTTCCTCCTTTAGAAACAGAATTGTTCAGCATTGTGCAACAATTAGAGAGAGATTGTGCAGCTTCATGCCATGTTCAGTATGATCTAACAACAGGATAGGAAAGTCTTATTTTTCCTCTTTGCTATGAATTCTTACCCCTTCCTTTCACTTGAGCTTAGGTTCAATGCAGAGAGGGAGCTGGACTAGCAAACTGATCTGATAAACCCAAGCTGGAAAGCAAGAAAAGCAACTAAAAGAACTTAAAGAAAAATGTGAACAATGAAGAAAATCTGAATTTCATAGGCCTGCTTAGGATGTAAGAAAGATGCACATGCTTATCAAAAAGTGGGCAGAAACCGATTGCTCTCACTGCGGGAGATACAAGAAAAAAGCCACATTATTCACTACAAAGGATATTTAAACTGCCATTTAGGAAAATCTCAAAAAAAACCAAACAAGCCCACCAAACTTCTAATGATTATGGTGTGCTGGATAACAACACCCAAAGAACTATCTTCAGCAATGACAGTTTTAAAGAACAAATTAGAAAAATACCTACACAGAATCTACTTCAGTATAAATTTTTGATTTGGAGATCTTTTAATGTATCTTCTCACATTACATTTTTAGGATCCCATTTTATATGTATTTGATACATTAACTTCTAAAATACTTCTAGTATTCTGAAAGTTTCCATGACACAGAAAATTCTGCAAAACCGAGTTCCAAAAAGTTTCTTCTGTTGTGCCTCAGGAGCCACCTACTTTGGATTTTTCCTGCAGATACTGAGGCTTTCTAAAAATCACAATGCAATTACCTCTATAGCTAGAATACTTCAAAATCATAGAATCATAGAATCATAGAATCATAGAATCATAGAATCATAGAAGCATAGAATCATAGAATGATGGAATCATGGAATCATGGAATGGTTTGGACTGGAAGGAACCGTAAAGATCCCAAAGTTCTAACCTCCCTGCCATGGGCACGGACACTTCTCGCTACACCAGGCTGCTCAAGGCCTCATCCAACCTGGCCTTGAACCCCTCCAAAGAGAGGGCAGCCACCACTTCCCTGGGCAACCTGTGCCAGTGCCTCATCACTCAGAGTGAAGAACTTCTTCCTAACGTCCAGTCTAAATCTACCCCCTTCCAACTTAAAAACATTCCCCCTTGTCCTATTACTACACGCTCTTCTAAAAAGTCCCTCCCAAGGTTTCTTATAGGCCCCCTTCAGGTGCTGGAATGCTGCTATAAGATCTCCTCGGGGCCTTCTTTTCTCCAGACTGAACAGCCCCAACTGTCTCAGTCTGTCTTTATAGGAAAGATGCTTCAGCCCTCTAATATCATCTTTATGGCCCTCCTCTGGACCCGTCCCAACAGTTCCATGTCCTTCCTATTCTCAGGACTCCAGAACTGGATACAGTACTCCAGACAGGGTCTTACAAGAGCAGAGTAGAGGGGGAGAATCACCTCCCTTGACCCACTGGCCACACTCTCTTATCAAGACCTCTCTCTTATCATTCCTTTTAAGACCATTATCACTGAAAAAAAATCATATGGTTATCTATTAGACATACCATCCAAAAAAGAGTATGTCCTGTATATGTTTCTGCTTCACAAATGTTCTTATGATTTAGAAAAAAAATCAGAGAAGAAATGGAAACTATGGTAACAACCTTCAACTGCTAACAACAAAATATACATTTCAAATTGATTTGGAAACAATATGCAGTTACAGATGGAGTAAGCTGGGATGCACTGTACCTCATCTAAACGCTGAAATGCAGGACTTGCTGTTACATCAGCGAATCTTTCATCTCTGCTATAAACAGTTGGAGCTAGAGCATAGATAGGTTGTTCCTTCTCAATTTCCAATTCTGTGTCACTGGAACTTGAACTTTCTTCACCACTGACTCATTGTTTGAAGTTCTAGGAAGTAACATAAATACCAAAATACAGCTAATTATGTCCTGGGACATATATGACTATGCAAGAAAAATACATAAAGAACACATTATCAGCATGTGAGATCCATGTTCAAACAATAAAAGTCATGATGTGAAGCTAGGTGGGTCTATAATTATAGAAAGACTTTCATGAAAGTCATGAAAGAGGCTGCACTACCACTGTATTATTGAGTATTCTTAAAATTTTCAAATATTTGCCTATGTTACCATCACAAATATGTTAGACAACATGCAGAACAATATTAAAGAACAGGCATTGAATAACAGTTTTAGGCTGGAAAAAGCCTCTCAGGTCATCTGTCCCATCTCCTGTTCAAAAAAGGGCTAACTTCAGTATTAAACTAGGTTGCATTGACCAGCTATCAATGAAAATCCATTAAACTGGGGACTCCAGCCATTGGCAGGTCCTTATAAAGGAAATCCCTAAGTGGTTGGGACTCCATTGGGTGTAATTGCTATGAGCCATTCTCTTTCATTTCCATAAGACTAACCCAAGAACGTATTTCTCCTTCCCTCCATCCAACACAAGCCTACCCTTCACTGTGTCCCTTGAACCTTGTAGGGAGGTACTCCTGTCAGTTATGTACAGGGTACGTTTTTTAGTATCAGTAAACTCTGCTAAAACAACACAATCATGAAAACCACCCAAGTGATCTAATTCAGGAGCAATAATAAAACTCACAGGATTAATTTTGGTCCCTAGTGCAGTGTGGGNATCAAGTTACTATAATATTGTGTAGCTTCACTTTGGGTTTACTATTTCAGTGCAGCACCTGAGAATTATGTTCCCAGGCATTAATTATCAGCCCTGTCTGAGATGTGTAAAATTCTGAGATGGAAGAGGGAAATGGGAGGGGAGAGACAATGCTCCTGGTATCCCTGTAAGCCATGTCTTACAAGTCAGTACTTACAGGTCATTAAATCAAATGGCAATTAATAGCTGTCCAAAACACCTTCTGGCATAAAAGTATCTTAAGAGTTTTGTATACTCAAAGAATTTTAAAATATTGACCATTTGCGTGAAGGAAGCATGAAACAGGATACAAACATTTCAGGAAAAAGATGTAAGAGATGTGGGATGACTGAAGAGAGGCAAAAAATAACTTACAGTGGGAAAAAGAGAGGAAGAAGGACTTAAAAGGCACACAGAAATCTTTCCATGACATAGTAAGATAGGGGAGCCATAGAGTATTTGCAGAGCAAAGCACAGTTTAAATTGGCAATGGAGCATAGATGGAGAATTTTAAGAATTTATTCAGAAGTACAGTAAAGTTGGATGTAAATCAAGTGAAAGGACAAATCAATATCACAGTATTTTAGCTTAAAATTTTGGGAGAAGGATTGGCAAATTCTATTCAGTCTTGACATCATTCAGCCTTTCACATAACATATGGGAAACTTTTTTCTTTTAAAAGATAGTTTTTATTATCCATTACTGAGAATCAAAATTAAAACTGTAATAAAAGATGAAATTTTGAAAATATTTCAATAGTATATACCAGATTTCTCTGGTGAAACAACCAGAGCAATTTTGCTTTCCAGAGCTGGAAAGCTGACAGTTAACAGACATATAATTTCTTTTATCATTGTGGTGGTAAAATAGATATAAGCATTGCATTGTTGTATCCACCTTTTGAAAAGCCACAAAGGTAATGAAATTTAAATTGGCAAGTTTATGACTTTCTTCAGTGCTGTTTGGAATTCCTTCAGGAACATTTTGACTGTTAGAGAGATTTCAGCCATTGTATTTGTTTATGGAAAAAAAAACAATTTCATGATCTCTCCTGGACGAGTCAAAACATTGTGAAACAACTGTAAACATCATAGAGGCCAAGGAATAAACTTTGAAGTACTGTACATAAACATGTATACATATTTATAAATAGACAGCAATTTTTCATCTATAAAGAACTGCTGAACATTTTAGCATTTGCATTTCATGTTTATGGCTGCTGCTTTATTTGTTTTCTAAATCTACTGGAAGAATTCAGACAGAGAGAATAAGACAGTGGCAGAAACTCTAAGCAGATCAATGCTAAAAGCCGAGAGCTTCGTTGCTGTAGGCATTTTCATCAATACCTGTGTGTGAAACACACAGTTGATGCTAGTCAAAAAACGTAATTTTTTTTACTTCCTCACAGTACATTAGTACAAGAGTTCTCACCAAGACTCCAATTTGTTGTGCAGGGAAAGAACAAAAACAGCCTTCTGAATCTGAAAAATTTATAATATTATATTAAGACACAACTATAGACAGCTGAGACACAGGAAAACAATTAGCTAGCCTGGCTCATTTGATAAGTGCTAGTCTCCACTACTTTTTAAGAGGGAAGGGGACAAACTGTAACAAAATATATAAAAGACTGTGAGACATTAAAATAAGTTTAGCATTCCTCAATAACCTACTACATAATTAAATTAAAAATTCAGTTTACACAAAACTGAATATACATATAATTAAAAAACCAAGTGGAGAATTTGTATTTTTGCCGTATCTGATAAACGATCAAACTCAAATAGAAATGAAAGCTGGCATGTTTCCTAGATTTACAGAATAGTACAACAAATGCAGATGTTTTCAAACTGCAGAACTGCAAATAATATCACAGCCTTGATCCAACACACAGAATTGCAGAGAAAGGGAACTGCAAGTCTGTNACTCAGATTCCCAAGACTAATGCCAGCAACTTTACTTAAATATCTCTCTGGCAAGCAGCAATGTTCATGCATGAGTCGGTGAAGGACCCTGATAGGTGACATTTGGCTGCACTGGCCCTTTCTAGAGTGAGAGGTGCAAAAAAAGGTAAAATTTCATTCTGAACATGAAGAGATGCAGTTCCATGTATGAAGATGCACCAATGATCAATTAAGACACAAAATTTATAAAAATATCGGTTGAGGGAACTGTACTTTAAGTGAACAACCTCATTATTATCTACTGATGAACCCCTTGAAACTTTATCCTAATGCTTTGTATTTATAAAATTTGAAGGATAGAATCATTTAAATTAGAAAAGATCTTTAACATCATCAATCCAACCATTAACCTAGCACTGCCAAGTCTGATCATTCAACCACATTGCTAAGCACCACATCTACATGTCTTAAATACCTCCACAGATGGTGACTCTACCACTTCCCTGGGCAGCCTGTTACAATGCTTGACAACACTTTCAGTCAAGAAATTTTCCATGACATCCAATCTAAACATCTCCTGGCACAACCTGAAGCCATTTCCTCTTGTTCTATCAATTCTTACTTGGGAGAAGAGACCAACACCCACGTGGCTACAACTTCCTTTACAGCAGTTTTAGGCTGTGTAAGGTCCTCAGTTTCCTTTTCTCCAGGCTAAAAAACTCCAGTTCCCTCAGTCACTCCTCATAACACTTGTGCTCCAGATCCTTCACCAGCTTAGTTGTCATTCTTTGAACACGTTCCAGCACCTCAATGTCTTTTTTATTTTTAAGTGAAGTACCCAAAACTGAACACAGTACTTGAGAAGCAGCCTCACTGGTACCGAGTACAGGGGGACAATCACTTCTCTGGTCCTGCAGGACACACTATTCCCACTACAGGTCAAGGTGCTTTTGGCCATCTTGGCCACCTGGGCACACTGCTGGCTCATTGAGTCAGCTATCAACTAATACTTGTAGGCCCTTTACAGCTGGGCAGGTTTCCTGCCACTCTTCCCTATAGCATTACATAGGGTTGTTGTGACCCAAGTGCACAATCCAACACTGAGCCTTGTTGAACTTCACACAGTTGGCCTTGACCCATTGACCCAGACTGTCCAGATTCCTCTGTAGAGCCTTCCTACACTCAAGCAGATCAACACTCTCACCAACTTGGTGTCACCTGCAAATTTACTGAGGGTGGACTCAATATCCTCATCCAGATCATTGATACAGATATTTACAGAACTGGTCCCAGTACTGAATGAATAACTATAAAAATATTCAGGTTCAGAAAAATCTTAAGTAACACTTTGATACCAGTCACAGTCTTACCCTTCATGCCCAAATTCCACATACTTTTTAAATTTTAAGCACAAAAAAAATCATTAAGCACATAACTCTTCTCTGCCGTTGTTAACAGAATTAAAAGTATGAATTCATCATTAGAATATTAAACTATTTACATTGCTATTACTGGAGGCAAAAAAACTATTGTATGTTGAAAATATGTGCTGAAACAATGCCTTTCAGTTATTTTTTAAAAAACTTTTGTATGAATGCACATTCACAGTACTTTTTAATTTCAGTCTGATAACATCAGGCCAGACTGGGAAGTCTGTGAAGTCGAATAAAACAATAAGAAGTTACTTGTTTACGTAGTCCAACTAACTCCAGTGGAAATATTTATGGAAGTAGCTAATTACTAGTATTACATGCAGGTTCACAACTGAATTCATAGATGGTACATTACACATTGACATGTGTGCTACTTTTCTTCCTGATGAAAGTTACCGATTTCTTCGTATATTACATCCCTTGTTCTTCGCTGTCTCACAAATCTGACCTGTTCCAGTTAAAGCTGGGTTACTTAAATTGGTGTAGACTGACACAATGCTACAATTTACAATAGATTTTTTTGTTTAACTCAACACAGGTCTAAGGTCTAGCCAAGCTTAAAGGAAAAGATGTAAATTCACATTAAGTTGAGCTGAGGCCACAGACACACATCTCCTTCCATCCAGCTGCACCTGTGGATGCTACATATTATTTCCTTCTCTTGCAGGAGGAGATACTTTCCTCCTCAACACTGCTCTGCCAGAAAAACAGCTTTATGACTCTCTCAGGCAAAGTCAGCAAAGGAAGTCTGAATAATTTCAATCACTGTTATGAGCTCAATTGGCTAATTTGTCTGGAAGTTGCTAAGGAGCACTTTCATATATGCCTGCAGGCAACGAGGACAGCAGGAGACAGAGACACTACCTAGAGCAGGGAGACAACGAAGAGAGCCTCAGCTGAACAATGGGACACAGAACCAGTTAGGTTCAAAAAGACCCTTAATATCACTGAGTCCCACCATCAGTGTAAGACTGCCAAATCCCACCAAACCATGTCAGCAAGCACCACATCTAATAGTCTTTTAAATGCCTCCAGGGATGGTGACTCAACCACTTTCCTGAGCAGCCTGTTCCAGTGCTTGACAACCTTTTGAGTCAAGACATGTTTCTTAATATTCAATCTAAACCTCAGGATATTTATCTACATGTTCATGCTACCTTCTTTTGCACACAAATCCTATAAACCAAAAATTACTCTGAAAACCAGACAACTGACTTAGTGATGTGCATTGAATCAGAAAAATTCTGTAGTTGGAACATCAGAATGATGATATCTAGTTGGTATGAAGCTGCTTAGCAGTATGAAGCTGTGATGGCAGGGCTTTTGTTGGAAGAGGTTCTTTACCGGGAGGATAGTTGGGCACCGGAACAGGTTCCCCAGTGAAGTGGTCACACCACTGAGCTTGGCTGAGTTCAAGAAGCATCTGGACGATGCTCTCAGTGACATGCTCTGACTTGTCTGTCCCTGTGTGGACCCAGGAGATGGACTCGATGATCCTTATGGGTCCCTTCCTACTCAGGATCTTCTATGATTCTATGATTCTAGTCAGACCAAAAGTTGATCTAGCTCTGCATACTTCCAGGCAACACTGGATGCCTGGGAAGGGACAGTCACAGTGTGGTGATGCTTCCCTGGACCCATCCCCTCCCCCCTGGAAGTCTTGCAAAACTTTATCTGCAATGTCCAGGGGAATGCAGATTTTCTAATTACACACTGTTTCTGCACAGTGTGAGTAACCAGGGGATCTTGTTTGGTTTGAATCTGGCTCCTTGATGCCACCTGTTTTTTTTACTGGATGAATCACTGAATAATCACAACCTTTCTATGTCACTGGCCTTTTTCTAGGCTAAAGAAAATCTACTTGCTGCCACTAGCAAGGCAGCCCTGCTCTGCCTTCTACTGTCCTTGTCACTCTTCTCCAAAATGTTTCCAGTTCTACCATATCCTCCTCAAGGAGAAGGGAAAAGATAAACACTACAAATAATAATAACATAGAAGTACTGTGGATTTATTCAACCTCACAGTGATCTTCTTTTCAGTCTCTAAAATTTTCTCTCCTGATGCTTCTTTCCTAAAGTTAAAGCTTACAGGCTATACAAGCAGCAGATCTTCTGTTTTAATTGGGCAGAGCCTTCCCTTCACCATGAAGGGATGTGTCTTTAAACCAAAAAACTCTACCAATATTTAATGATCAGTAAAATTACATCACTTACAATAGGGCATCATAATATGCATGCAATTCAGAACAGATTGCTTCTTTAGACTGTACAGCCTCATAGGCAACTGCTTTGGAGAAGCAAGAGCATACCACACACCTAAACTGCTTAACAATTTCTGTTTCAAGTTCCATTGCTTCCTTTGTTTTCCAGTCTGTGGGGTAGCATCACCCTGAGCCACACACAGACATTATCTGCAGGAGTTCTAATTAGACATGGCTAAGACAGTGAGAATTTGAATGGTCGGATTTAGCACTTCCTTTTTCACATGGTTTCCATGAGGAACATAATTTCCTCAAAAAATTTCTGGTAGCGTGACAAACAAAAGAAAGGCCTGAAATCAAAAAGCACTGTGTGCTTTGGAGACTGCCTCTCTGCCATCTCTGAGAAGAAATGGTTTCCATCACTACACACACACACACTAAAATACCAAGGGAAAAACAAACCCAACATGCTTTGCTACCCTACTGCAGCTCAGCCACACCTTGAGAACTAGGAAGGCTCAAGTAAGCTGTTCAGAAATACACCACTGAAAAAATACAAATTGCAAAATACAAAGGAACTAAAATAGTGTAAACCAAATATTTCATAATAGAAACATGGGAGAATTGTCAGTAAACTCAGAAAAAAATACCCTCATTACCAATGTCTTAAGCCTTATGATAGAGTGGAACATGGACAAATAGCTACTGTGAGTGGTGCACCTTGCCCAAACGCTGGGTTCTTACATCTGCAGGTAGGAGCCTCAGCATGAGGGTAACACCAGCAAGAACAGTCCTGCAGGGCAGCCCCATCTTCTTGAGCAGTGAAGTCACATTATTTCTTCATTACAATTATAGAAAATGGGTAAACTTAGTCCTTCCCAGGCAGACTACATTTATACCCTGTGGGCACATGAAGCAGCCTGATCTTATTCTATGATTAATTCCAAATATTAAAGTTAGAAAAGCTCATTTATCTTACAGCCTCTCCTGTATATCCTTTTTATTTCATTCCTCTTGCCTTGAAATCCCACTCTCACCATAGCCTAAATGCCCCTCTAAAAATGCTCTGGCATTAAAATCTATTTCATAACACTATATAAGGTCTGGTTTTTGTTATCTTTTGAATGAAATACAGAATATTCTTTGGCTTACAAGAATATTGCAAGTAAATATCTGGCAAAATGGCTAATAAGCATTGTAATTCTTTAAGGAATCATGCAGGCATCTTGAAATTTGAGCTATGATTAAATCTACATTTATAAATTTGATATAGTTAATTTTCCTGAAAATTACAAGTCAGAAAATTAAAGAAAATAAATCTTATTTGACTCTTGGACTCAGATACATGCCATACCAGCTGATATGGGTTCAGCTGGAATTCAATCAAGAGCACAAAAATGAAACCAAATCATTATGATAGTAAAAATACAGATTTTAAAATATTAAAAACATGAGGTTTAATAAATATGGAGAAAGAACTTCTTCCTGGCAATTTGTTTTCCTCAGTATTTTAAACAATATAAGTACACTTAGGCTGTATTTAATGGGAAAAAAAACCCAACCCAACCCAAAACCAAAACCAAACAAAACAAAACAAAGCATAAAAAAAACCATCAGTGAAGTACATACATAGTTAAGGCTTAAACATCTTGAACAAAGTTCTCACTTATGCAAGATTCGGCAATATTAAAGATGAAGCACAGCATAATACTGAGCCCAACCTGATAAGCCTCTGCCAACACGAGGAGTGTCAAATACCAAAATACTGGAGGAAAAGGGGCCGTGGGAAAGCAGCACAAACGTTTGAGAGGAGGTAGGTGAAGAAGATATAAGGAACAGCAGCACTGACACAGGGAAGAAAGCGGTGGCTGCCGTAAACCTCAGCTATTCAAAGACGGGATTCCGTTTGAAAAGTAGGTTATAGAGTTATTTCTTGTATAGGACGTCATCTAGTGGAATTCTGGTATATTGCACCGCAATTCTTACATGCGACTGTTTCCCAGATAAATCATTGAACAATTAAATTTAAAATAAATTTAAAATGTATTGCCTCAAGAGTGATAAATTTTTAGTATTGTTTTCCAAAAAATCAATTATTTCTGAAGACTGGAAGACAATAACCTCTGTCCCACATCATGTCCCAAGATATTCCTTGGTATATTTTTGTCTTACTAGAACTCTACATTTTATACTAAACAATCATAGAGTATGGCAGGCTGGCTCCTCTATGTTTCAGTAATGATTTTTGAGACTGAATAATGTAAAATGTAAACCAATAAAATCATTGGAAGGCCTTTATTTATTAATATGAGCCTTTATGAAACTTTCCAGCAAAAATTACAGACAGACCAAAAAGCTAGGGCCATCTCCCTTCCTCTTGGACACTCAGACCTCATTCGAGATTCACAAATCATCAGTGCCAGACACAAGGATAAAAATGGAAATGAGGCTAACGAGATGAAAAGAGCTTGATGACCAAATACCTTGTCGCCGGGCTTACACGGCTGTTTTTGTAAAAGAAGAAAAACGACACCCGGTGCTGTATCGGGTCCGGCTGAGGTAGAGTTAACTTTCCCCTAGTGGCTCTCACGGTGGTGGGCCGTGTGGTAAGCGCTGGTAACGCAGCAGTGTTTGACTTGCCGGGCAGCGCTCCGCAGCACCAAGGCTGTTTCTCCAGCATTTCCACCACCACCAGGCTGGGGGGGGCGGGCAAGATCTTGGGAGGGGCCACAGCCAGGACAGCTGACCCAATCTGACCGTCCTGGTTTTGGCTGAGATAGAATTAATTTTCTTTCTAGCAGCGGATACTAGTGCTGCGGTTTGGATTTAGTATGAGAATGAAGTAGTAACGAACTGATGTTTCTAGTGGTTGCTATGTAGCTGCAGCATCTTGACAGGCAGCAGTCCCAGAGCTCCGCAGTACCACTTTAGACAGAACCGGGTTTCTAGCACATCTGCCAAACGGCCTCTGACCACGGACATTTCAACACATGCCACCTCACCGTAGGCTCAAGCACAGCGAACACCATGGCCTCTCAAAGCCTTGCCATTCCCCCATCCCGTTCCCCTCTTCCCTGCCTCCTCCTTGCAGGCGGGTGTTAAGTCATGGTAAGTCCGAGGTGCTGCATCACGGAGCTGAGCAGGCTGAAACCCACCCAGAGCGGCTCTTCCAGTGGAAACTGGAAGATTCCCGGCCTCTCGGGATGCCAATAGGTGAGGGTGGCCCCCGGTTCTCCCGGGTCTCCTAAGAGAGAACCGAGGCGGCTCCGGGTCGCGGCCGGAGTCCCGGCGCCGCCGGCCTCGCTCCGAGCCCCCCCCCACTCCCGGAGTTGTGCCTCCCC
>VXBZ01004418.1:20826-48736 GCA_013399135.1 Heliornis fulica | reverse complement strand
CCCCCGCCCCCCCCCGCCATGCCGCTATAGCGTCAATGGCTTTTAATAAGCTGAGAAATGAGACTGGCGGCATTTGGGGTTTATTTGCTTGTTTCCGGCTGAACGAGAGCCATTCTGTTTGCGTTGCAGCTTTGGCATCAGTCTGACTTGCGGGGAGTCGGAAGATCCTCCTGCAGATGTAGCTATTGAACTGAAAGCGGTGTTTACAGACAGACAGTTTGTCCGAAACTCGTGTGTAGCTGGAGAATGGGGGGAAGAGCAATCATCTATTCCTTACTTCCCGTTTATACCGGACCAGCCTTTTAGGGTGAGTACCAGGACAACAGCGGCGTGCGCCATATGTATCTGATAAGGTGTGATACGATCAGCGTTCGCTGCAGAACGCGACTTGCCCCTCGTGCAGTCGCGGTGTAGCCCAGGCTTCTCCGGGTGAGACACCGGTTGCTGGATTGTTTGTATCCATCAGAAGTCGTGCAGCGATCCCGCTGCTGCATTGCCACTGCCGGCAGTTCAGATGGGGCTGTGAACACCTCACCAGGGTGCTATGACAAGTCAGAGGTGGTAATATTGTGTGATGAATTGCACTTCCTGAGCTTAGTTTTATAGCTATAAATTAAAAAGTACCTCTATGTTATTAGTGCATTACAAGTTATTACTGGAGAATGTAAATACTCTGTGGGACTGCTCTGTGTTTTGATGGTTTTTTTTAATGGATATAGTGTTTGCAATTTAACGTGGCTAATAAGGATCTTGTTCATCCTTTGTCTCCGGGGATGTTACGCAGAGGTTGACCGTAGACCTTCACGTTAGCAGATTAAACAGATAAGCAATAGTGGTATTCTTTTCTGAACCTTGGGATTAAATCTCCTGTCAAATTAGAGTCTGTAGTCACATGAAAATGGTGTGTGTGGAAATGCTGTGGTGTAAGGGATGGACTGGATTGACCTAGAAGCAGATTCCCATCTGTGGTGTTTATGGTTATGTGAAGATGTCTTTGCGAATCAGGACTAACAAAGTATGCAGCTGCAGAGGGCCGCTTCTCTCAGCGGCTTCACTACATTGAGAAAAAAGGCTGCATGCCTTCTCTGTGAGGCTGACCCAGAAAAACCCTCCTCCTCTTCCCCGCCCCTCTTTTGAAACCTCTCTGGCCCCTCTGCTAAATGCCAATGCTCTGACCAGCTGCCAAACTCTCTTAATCCTTCTTGCCCCCAAGATAATCTCCCCCAACCCCAAAAGCTCACCGTCTCCCCAGATGCTTGGGCTCTCAGGGGGTGTTTACGACTGGTTTTGCGGAAAATTGGTTGCGCTCTACTTGCTTCTACAAACTCGCCCATCACAAGCGGTAACACCCTTTGGTGCGTGTGGGAAGTGCACTTGAAAGGGCTGGCTGCGAGCGTTAACACCATCTTGGCCAAGCCCTTGGCCAAGCCAGATGAATTACCCAGAGCATGATTTGTGGCTGTCCCACTGATACTTGACGTTAGAGGACAGTGATATTGTACATTTGGCATGAGATACTGTAAAAAAGGGAGTTGGGCTTTTTCTTTTTTCTTTTCTTTTTTTGGGGGGGTGGGGGGTTGCCTTCCTCTTCCCCCCACCCTGCCCCATCCCCAAATGCACAAATGGAATTTAGGCTCCCAGCTGACTTTGTACCTTTGATGGTCTCCCTCTCAGTGAATACATTAGACTATTAAGTGCTTTGGCCAATTACTCATGACCCAGTCCAATTATTGTTCAGGTGTGGCCCAGGGTGATCTGAAAAATTGGACCGTAAGCAGTGTTGAGGCTAACCATATCTTTTACATAACAAGGCCCAGGGCTCTATGCACCTGCCACGGTGACAAAGGAGCTACGCAGCAGCACGGGCACTCCCCTACATGGTATGCTACCAGGTCCCTAGGAGCTTACTTCTGCCCTGTGTGCTGCCACTGCTGATGGTGCAACATGCCCTAAGTCAGTCGGGTTTTGGCTCGCTCGGTTTATCGCTGGCCCCGTTCCCGTTTTTATACACTGACATAGCAGCAGAGTCAGGTGCCTGGAAGCAGCTCCTCAGACTACCAGCCTCTCGGAGTGACCCGGGATTTACGTGTGGCTTCCCTGCAGATTTTCTTCTTAGCCTGTCTGAACCTGGAGGTGTCCAAGGGCCTGTGTAAGAAGTGCATGTTCTGTGCCTTTGTATATCTGCAATGCTTAACTGTAGGGCACCTTCTCAAGCTACCCGTAACATCAGGAGACTCCCAGCCTCTCCAATTCTGCTCAGCTCCAGCCTTTGCTGCTTTTCCAGAGCTTTTCTGCAGGGCTGTAGGAGGAGGGTTGATCTGTGTCCCTCCCTGGTCCTGATTGTGATTCGTCTGAGCTGTCTAGCTGAATTGAAGCCATCCTGTGCCACGTCTCCCTCACTGCAGTTCCAGCGTGGAGTCTAGTCCAACAGGGAGCCCTGGGCTGTCTGCAGCCACAGTAGCAAAGGCATTTCAGTTTGTGGCTACTGTGTGAGTATGTGTGTACAAGGGGAGGGCAGACCTACTCCTCCTCTCGTGTTCTCTCCCTTCCAGTAAATTAATGGGAGCCTGGAAGGCATTGCAGAGGGAGCTGCCCCCTCATTTTGCAGAAAAAAAACCCAAACAATTCTCTAGCAAGGAATGCAAGACTTGAGTCAGAGATACAATTTCTTCCCCCAGTAATTGGCAGTTTGAGACTGTTTATGGCGTTATTCCAAGAGGCAAAACCTCCATGATGCCAGTGGGTTCCAGAGTCCCTCCTGCCATGACAGTGTGAGATTGGATTGATGGCCCTGTGAAGTAAGAGCGGATTCATCCCAGTGTAACTGGCATCATGGGAGCAACCTGGGCTCAGCCCTGGCTGTTGACGTGGCCCATGGGTAGCACAATGGCCACCACTGAGAGGCTAGCAGAGAGCTCCTTGTATTCTGTGAAATAACTTCCCAGTTACACTGTGAACAACGTGCTTCACCATTCTATTTTTACAGGTTGAGATACTTTGCGAGCATCCCCGGTTTAGAATATTTGTGGATGGACATCAACTCTTTGATTTTTACCACCGTATTGAAACACTGTCAGCAATTGACACAATAAAGATAAATGGAGATCTTCAGCTTACAAAACTTGGCTGAGCATGTGAGGACTGCAGATCCCAAACCGGCTCAGGTGCCATCGTCCGTTTGGAGAAGTGACAGCCGGCTGAGGACACAGCTATGGTAGGAAGGCTGCCCGGTCCCTTTTCCGCATGCAGTTCTTCACTCCTGTGCCGGTGAACCGGGCTGTTGTTTATCCTAATGAAGAACATTGTTGGTTAACAGACACTGAGCCATTTTTTTCTTGGATCAAAATAGCCCACCTGTGCTGGATATTCAAATTGGAATGGATTCACAAAGACTTGCAGTCTTGTTTCAAATCTCACAGACAGGCAATTTCTGAAATGCAATGCTAAAACCGGTTACTGAACAGCAGTAACAACAACAACAACAAAGTTTTTTTTCTTTTGCAAATATTGTTTCTGCACTGAAGTGGAGTAGTGTAGCACAACATAGGGCCACGTGCTGATGTCCTTACCCGGGGCCTGAGCCTGGTTCCATGGAAATCAATGGAAAAAACTCCCGCTCACTTTAATGGGGGACAATCAAACTGTCTAGTCCTTAAGTCAAGCACAATTCCCACTGATTTCTATGGGATGTTTGCACGTGCCTGGGGGCCAGCTCTTCTGCTGGTGTAAATCAGCGTTCCCTCCGTGGCTTGCAGTGGAATTTTGCTGATCGCTGCCAGCCGCTGATTTGGCCCAAGGACCGTGCAAAAACCGAGTGAGGGTGCGAGGACACAGCCTGTATATTTTAGTCAGGGTATTTGCATAGAATGTAGATCGTTACGAGTTTTTGCACAATGTACTGTTAATACAATTTTTAAAGCTTATCTGTAGTTTATTTATTTATACTCATTGTATGTATTATTAGTAAAAATGAACAATCTTACTGATGGTTAAGAACAGCAAAGTGTAAACGTTTTGAATGTACAAAATGTCTTAGGTTCTTTGGGTAAACTTTACATATCACTCTTGAAAAACCGTGTTTCCTATCAAACATTTAGTTACATTTTAATGGAGCCCTCTAGGCCCTGGGAAAACGTGGGCACCATAGCTGGTGGGGGTGGGGGGAGCTCTTTGTGTATTCACTAGAAACTGTTTTTTCAGGGTTTACTAACTTTGCTGCACAGGATAGGTTTGAGTTCAAGTTGATCTGTTTTAAAGATGTCAACAGCAAATTTTTAGGTTTAACTGTGCTTTAACAACCTGAGAAAAAGTTAAATTGGGCGGACTCTTAGTTCAGAAAGAGAACCGGCCTCTTTCCAAGGGAGATGGGAGATCTTTTGCACTTGTTTGAGAACATTATTCGGCCTTTGATATGACAATTAAAACTTGTCTAGACAGCCAAGTTATTAATGCTTGAAAATCAGCTACTGCACATGAATAATAACTTTTCAAGTAGCTTTTTAAATAGTAGGTATAGCTGTATAAACACAGTCATTGCGCTACACCGTAAATGAACACAGCCACTTTTCGTGACTTCTTTAGGACTTAATCCACATTTTTCCTTGGCTGCTCACAATAGATTGTAGCAGGTCTTTCTGAGTAGCTGTAATCATGATACAAACATATATTTAGGCAATTTTGAAAACATGTAATATAGGGACTTTCGAAGACACAGAATACAAAAACATCCTTTGTAGCACAGTATTTAACAAAAAAAAAAAAAAAAAGGGAGAGAGANAAAAAAAAAAAAACAGGGAGAGATGACTCCCACAAACAGAACTGTGTTAAACCTGCAATAAAGCTGTGGTTTAAAGCAACCAGAACTGGAATATCCTAAGTTAAGGGTAGAATGCCAGTTGCAAAGCCTCATTTTGCGCTAATTTGACCTGCAGTTAAGAAGCCTTAGACTGCAAGCTGAAATTCCAACTGTGGCACTAGTCCAAAGCCTGTTGAGGTCAACTGGAGTCCTCTGAGCATAGAAGCCTGATTCTTATTTCATGCAAGTGCAAATCTCTTCGTAAAGCCAGGAGGGGTGTTGCTGCTACTGCAGACAATCAGGCTGCCACCTATAAAATACAAGTTAAAAAGTGGAATTTTTAGCCTTAACATTGACATTCCCTGACTTTTCCTTCCTCTTCCAAATTAAGAGAGAACCTACTGTTTTCCAGATGATCTTTTTATCTGGTGTGTGGCTTTTGAGTTGTACATCAGATTCTATTTGTACTCCAGATTGAATCTTGATATGAAATATTCCTGTCTTGCTCTGTTTTTACTCTTTTACATGATACATGATGACTGTGTCATTTTCCGTTGTATAAAGAATGCTGACAGTGTTTCGGTAAAAAATATATTCTTAAAAATTATGATGATGGTAATAAAAATCCAAGGGAAAGGTGCTTCTACATGAGGTGTTTGGGTTTTTCTCCAGCTCTGAAATGCTCTTTGATTCCAAAGAAGTTGCAGGCAGAGGATGATTTCTTTTTGGAGAGATATTTAGCACCCTGCCTGCCGAGCGCTTTCTCCCACTAGATAGGTGAAGCCAGGTTTGCTGGTGTTGCCTGAGGCTGTCCTGCTAGTCCAGTGGGCCAGAAGAAGGAGGCTGGAGAGAGTAATTAGCACCATCAGCCTATAGTAGCACAAAACCAAAAGGGATCTCCCTGACAGCACACCAGTAGAGATCCCCCCTCCATGCCTTTACCCTAGCTCAGAACAAAGCAATTTGGTTGACTTGAATTTTCAGCTGCTTGAGATCCCTGGTAGATTAGTAGAGCTCTCAAGACTTTTGCTGTCCTGTGCCTACACCAGGGAGCACCACGGCGTGGGAGCAAGAGCCAAGTGACACCGCCTTACCTCTGCTCCCACCTGCTGCCTGGGCACTCCCCAGTTCCTGCTCCAGTAGCTTTCTGCCCCGAGAAAGTGCTTTTTTCTTGAACCCGATTCAGGGTTTGCCTTTGCATAACTCCACCAACTGCAGCACCCACCATCTGATTCTGCCCTGATGTGGTTTCCGAGCCAGGCTTGGAGGCAAGAAAGGCTGCGTCCCCACCCCTGATGGGTTGTGGTTTGGCTGAGAGCTCGGGAAAGGGCAGAAAGTCACACTCAAGGCTTCCACATCTGCTTGTCTAACACCAGTTTGGAAGCTGGTTTATTTTTCTTTCACTTTTGGGCAGTGCCAGGCTACAGCAGGCAAAAGCAGTACGGTGTCTGTGTAACCAAGGGCTGTTCCACGCGTGCTTGGCTTACGTCACCTGGTCGTGTTCAGCGTCAGCTTGCTGAACACCTTCACGTGCGGTGTAAGTCAGCAAAAAATGTGGCCTTAACTGTTTCTGTTCAGTTGGACTTGGAGACAAAACCAAATATTTAAGGTGGGAGGAGACCCTGGTGCAAACTTTGTAGCTGAATTGGTGGGCTTCACAGTTTAGGCATTTTTCAGATCTTCATTTTGGATATAAGCCCTACTAGATTTAAAATAAGACTGTTCCCAAATTGGGCCAGGTTATCCAAATGCTTTTCAGTAGGGACAAGTAGTCTGTGAACTTCTTGGAAGCTGTGGTTCTTCAGGACTTAAGTGTGTGAACCAACTTTTGAAATCTTCTCCTAGAGTTTATCCTCTGAATATTTCTGTGGTTTCTTCTGAAGTAGGAAATGAATTCTGAAAGAAAAGAAGCCTTGAATGGGTAAAACCCATGGGGAGTGGAATCACTCGACTTCGCATAGCTTTATTTTTTTCCAAAGAGGAAAAAGCAAAAAAATGCCAACCAAAAAAAAACAAACCTAACAACTCACCCCAAAACCCACAAACAAATTATTTAGTTAAGTTTGGAATCGGCTGTGATAAAGCTGATTTAATTAAAAAACAAAGTTATTGCCTACTCAGAAAAAGCCTTGAAATACTTCAGTGTCATGTGAGGTACTCTGTGTCTACACATATTTCACATAAATGCTTTTTCACAGCCTAGTCGTTAAAAATGTTACAAAATACCTTCTTTTTGTGTCACAATTAGAAATGTTTGCCCCACCTTTGAAAGAACATTTTGTACTAAATATTCATATGTTGTCTATGTGAACTTGCACTAACATATATTACATTCTCCCTCCCCTCCTTGACTAGCTTGAGAAGAAATAGGCGTAATATTGCTAAACCGGTTGAATGTGACATCTGCTTGAGGCGTAGCATCTTTCTCAAGGGCTGTTTTGAGTAAACAGCCGGAAAACCAAAGGGAGAGCCTGATTCACCATTCTGCTGTGCCAGCTTTCCACCCCTGTCACTCTCCCGCTGTGAGGCCGAGACCGGCGCTATGAGGTTTTAATGTAAAGGCAGCAGCAGGGATTTTTCTATCTATCTCCCGGGATTTAGAAGTATTCACCGGTGTGTGAACAACAACAGAGTAGCCACAGTGGTCTCACACCGGGGAGTAGGGCTGGGGTAGCATGAGGTGCCATCGCCCTAACGGAGCGTGTGTTGGGAGCAAGGTAGTGGGCACTCTGCAGCCAGCCAAGAGCACAGGCTGCAGAGCTGCATGACAGTTTCCCAGGGATGGGCATTTGCCATGAGGTTTGTTAGCTGCCACCTTCTGCAGCGCTGTGCCAGCACATGCAGCAAAAACCAGCGTTGCTTACAAGTTCTGAAGGCCTGAGTGGGTTCCTGCTCCTACTCGCCTTCTTTAAAAGAGGCTCTCAAATAAGTAACAGGAAAATTAAGGAGTAGCCATGCCACTAAGGTTTCCTTTTCCCATGGAGATTTCAAGCAGTGTATCTCAGTGTGGGGCTCATCTTGCCTCCCACCCACGAGACGTGTTCCCCACTGAAATCCACAGCACTGCTTTCTGCACTGAGGCTGGTTACACTGACCTTACCACACGGAAAACTGCAGAATCACCATTCTGCAGAGCCAGTCAGTGGCAGCTCTGAACAACCTCCCAGCACCCCTGGAATTGCTATGACAGTGTGAGGAGTAGGGAGTCAGGCTGAGGGCAGCCCTAAACGCTCGCTGTGATCAGCACAGAAGCTAGGCAGAAAAGCTAAGCAAGCACAGGAACAGTTAGTGACCTGGTGAGATTTTAGGTTTTGTAATTGTAGGCATCGTTCTGATTTTCTCACGTGGATCAGAAAGCAAACAGGTAAAAATCACTCTGCAATGAATGGTTGTGTGTGGTTAGAACCAAGGCCAACCCAAACAGGGAGAAAAAAAATGAGCTGCAGACGCTTTATCTGGCTTTGATACACCCTCCCAGCTCCTCCCAGCAATCGCTGATGTTACGAACACACACAATTACTACAAGGAGATTCAGCAGCATGTGCAAGATCAAAATAATAAACCCATGCTTTGCCACAGGTCCTCCCTAGCTTCTGTTGCTAGGCCTCCCATCGATCTGTCAACAAATAACTATATATTATAATGCTGCTTTTAAAATCCATAGCAAAAACCCCTTTTGACTTTCATGGAAATAGGTCCCTAAGAAAAGGGGTATTTCTAGCTCTCCCTCTCCAGTTATTTTCAGCTGGGCATACTCTAAAACTGAGTTTATTTTTAAGTATGAATAGAGGACTATTTCTGTCTGTATTATCCATTTGATAGAGTCAACAGAAAGCACAGCCTCTCTCTGCTGCAGTAACACTGGTTTCACAATTAGCCGATGAAGTATCTTACATTCATTACCTTCTGATTTTAAGAAGTGAAGGTGTGCATGAAACGACTGGGCAATAATAATAGTAATAATATGTTTCATTCACTGCAGATCTATTTTTATGTGTTGTGCCAATTTCATAATTAACTTTTAATAAAATGTGAAATCTTCATGGGGTTGTTCTGTCTTTTATCTGAATTATTAATGCTCCTTACACGCCCTCTTGACTTGGTTAACTTCTGGCTTCTTTCAAGTCCTGACTGTTTTTCAGACATAGTTAACTCTCTCGTAAAACTGCTGTGTGAAGCTTCAGGAGATGTGCAGATCTGGTAGCATCTCATGTAAACCTCCTTTCCTGTTTAAATGCACTATACAAAACCATCAAATCACTTAATTACAGGAAAGAATAGCTTGCTCACTCCTCCAAGACTCCCACTGTCATCACTGGGCAGCGTAAGCCTTGGGAGGTAACGGGTATGACCTCAGGCCAGGCCTTGAGACAGATTGCTGATCACTTTTGCATCCTGTCAGCAGGATTCTCTCTGGTGGGGGTGGATTCAAGGGTGAGGGTTATATGGTGAGTAGAACCACCAGATCAGCTCCAGAGACAGACTCATTATGAGATCCGTGGTTTCACTTATTGGCACAATCTTAAGTAAAGCTCACACTGAGATAAGTGCAAGAGGAGACTTTATGGTCTCAGCTTCTTTCTAGTAAAGCTACTGGTAAAATTCTGCATGACCCAAAGGGGAAAGGTTTATGCCCTACATCCAGTTGTGGCTGTAAAAAAAAACCAGAGTGAGGTTTCTGAGGGAAACCTCAAAATCCAAACAGCACCGAAGCAGCAGATGAGCAGGATACAGCTAGTTCTGTTTTCTCTGGATAAAATCACGGGGAATCAGATGCCCCCTTGCCCCAAGTTCATATGAGCATGGATTGGTGGCCATCCCTGCTCAAAGCCAGGCTGAAACCTGCCTGTTGTTTACAATCCATGACCCTAAAATGGAGCATGTGAAGATAGTGAACGATTCTGAGCTAACAAACAGCCTCGGGCAACCTTCGATGCAAACCCGAGATGGCTCTGAGTGGTAGAACAGCACCAGACAGCGCAACAGCAGTGTAGATGGGTGCCTGGGGGGGCACTTCCCAACGGGGGGAGTACACCTCATTTCACCACTTGCACTGGCTGACTCCTACAGAGGCCTTTGGAAAGCTCCCCTTTGACCTGTAATAGTGAGTAAACTACAGGGGTGAGTTTTTGGGGTGAAGGAGGGGAAGGTTGTCTGCTCCACTGATGGGGCAAGCCCGTTCGGATCAGTACGGCACACACCTCACACCTGGGCCTTCCTTTGACAGAGTCTTTCTCAGCCTGAAGTCAAGCCAGTTCATCTCAAGGGATTTACTCATGGGAATACCACAAATACGACTCTTTGCTAGCACTGGTCTTATTTTTAAATTATGTCTTTCACCACCCTTCTAAGAATAGAGGCTGGCTCTGAAACATCACGTCAACTCCAGCGTTCTCCAAAGGTTACACATTTCTCATCCTGTTCGGGTTTTGAGGCTTCAGCTTCTACACTGGTGCCTTGCTAAACCAGGGCTGTGATGCTGGTGGGAGGGATCACTCTGTGAAAGACCCTGAGAAGGAGGTGTCTTCCAGCAGCTGTCTTCCCAGCTGGAAGAAGGAGACCTGCAAGTCTACCTCGGCAGTCAGGAGCAACAGTGGAACAGAGCTGTGCTGGCCCCTGGTTAGCACAGTGGGGCCTCCTCACGACCCTGAAAGGTAGGGACAAAAATCTGGTTAATTAGAAAACCTTCACTGAAGATGAGCAGTGAGTCTCAGCATCAAGGAGGATCATTTCAGTACTCGCCACGCTCCTTTGGTACCCAGGGGTTACTAGCAAGTGTTGCTTCCATCAAGCAGAGAGGCAGAGCTTTGTGCTGCAACGTGGAGCAGACTGTCACCAAGTACTGATGGCGATGCTGGAGGTTTCTGAGAGTGCTCTGTGGCTTTGCTTTCGCTTGGCTCCAAAACCCCTTGTGATGGGAGGAAAGCCAGTGCTGACAGGACTGTTATGTCTGACAAGCTACAGTAGCAGCTCCAGCACTGCATGGGAAGAGGCAAAGAGGATTCTGTCCTGGCTGCTCGCTAGGAAAGTTTCTGTTCCATGGGAACGATGATCACTGTGGAGAAGAGATCCAGACCAGAACTCAAGACAGAACATGGCTCTGAGTAGAAGAAAAGTGCTTGGGAAGGAAAGATTCACTACAATCTCCAGAGGAAAATGGAGTATTTTAATGTGAAGGTGCAAAGGCCCCAGCAATGATAGTGGGATACCTTTTAGACCCATTTTTTTTGAAGAAAGACACAATGAGCCACAGTGGCTACAGAACGGACTCTGAGGGGTGAATCTAGGAGCAGGTCTGGATTACTGCATGGGCGCAGAACACAGCTTCCAAGTCCATCCCCCTTCATTTCCACTGCCTTTTCTCAGGGGTGGCAGGTCCTCTCCACAAGACAACCATTGCAGGAAACCCCACAGGCAGGGGAATTCTCCTGTGACTTCAGAGCTTCATGTCTTCTACAGACAACAACCAAGGTGTACTTTATTCAGTGCCACCTATCCAGAGAACTTCAAAGCACTGACAGACTCCACAACTGGTGTCAATTCACAAATGCTCCTTGCCATGAATGCTCTTTGCCATCTCGGGATTACTGCTGCTATTCTGTGGGCAGGGAGAGGGAAGAACAGAGATGTAGCAATCACTGCTGTAATTCCGAATACACTGATTTGCACACACTTAACGGCTCATCCTTGTGACATTTGACTACAGCACTGAAGTTTAGGCTCCTGAGCCCCCTCCTTTGCTCATCAGGCAGATGTGTTATTTTGGGCTGGAACACACCATGGTAAGTTTGAGTAATGCCATACACTAAGTAGCTGCTCTGGGATCAGAGGGTCTATTTGTAATGCAAAATGTTTCCAAAACATGTTTTTTTAAAAGCATAAAAATTTAATGGCGTTCCGTCAATTTTTTTCGCAGCCTCCACTGACTCACAGTGCTTTCACCTGCAATTTAAATAATGCAGAAGAGGAACTGCAACATGGAAGATCAGGCTTCTTAGCAGGGAGTTGTTGGCTGCACCTTGAATTCCGAAGGTGATGTGCACGCACACATTTCCCAGGACAAAATACAGGAACCATCCCCTGAGTGATGCAAACAGGTAGATTTTGAGGGAAGTACTCTGATTGACAGCAACTGGGCACCCTATGGAGTATGAACTGGTCTAAGGTTCCCATAATAGGCCCAACCTCTTTGATCTATTGAAAAGAGACTCTCAGACAAGATAACAGGATTCTATTTAGCAAAGGGAAGCACATGATTGTTTTGATGCTTTGTGCAGGTAAAGCCGCGATAGTGCAGGCTGGAAGATGGTGGTTCTAAGTGAAGGGGCAATCAGCTGTAATTAAAATTGTTGTTGCCTTTATGTATTGCCAGCTGTATTGATTACCTGCATCCTGTGTGTCACTTGCAGCTAGGAAACATGATACATTATCTCATGCTTGTGTTGGAGAGCTGCAGAGATTGGGGTATTTTTAGAAACAAGATTCCCACGGTGTAATTGTAGCAATTGGATGATCATACGCACGCATATTAAAATGCCAACAGATGAATTCCTGGACAGAGCCAGCAAACATCTCACTGTTTAGGATAGGAGGAATGAGCAGCTCAGAAGCTCTGCAGCTGACAAGCACAGCACTTTTACCTCCATGAGTGTCCTCTCAGGGCTGTATGGCTCACCTTGGCCACTGTGAAAGGGGAGCTGATAAAATGCTGAATCTTGATTTCCAGGCTGAAGATATTATGCACTTGCAGGTCAGTGTCCCCACATCTCTCCAGCCTTACTTTGGCCCATAACACATGATATTACATTTCTGTACCAGCAAAGAGAACTGATGGCCACCTACAGACATTCAAGGGCTCAGTCCTGGGTCTTGGCTGCCAGTGGGCAGTGTTTGGGGTGTTTGTATAGCAGGTGAGGGCATGGTGCAGAGGTTCCTGGCTCACTAAATCTCAAGATTTCAGATGTTCAAGGCTTATTACCAGTGCTAAAACTATACGGATGTGGGCACATACTTGGTAGGGCCCAGTTGCCTGTAAGCAAAGTCGATTGGGAGGTAACCAAGAGCTGCCTGCATGGGGCAGATGTGCAGCAGCATCTGCTGGGAACTTAGAAATCTTGTAAAGCATTTATATGTCTCATAAAGCAGAAGAAGCTGTTTCAGACTCTCTGGGAATAGTATCAGCCAGGTTAGCAGTCCTGTCACTGGGCGGGTTTGGACAGGAGCTGTGCAGGACCGATCAAGGTCTGAACCTGTCCACCAAAACCCAGCCAAAGCGTCTCTAGGTAGAGCAGAGTGTGGGCTCACTTGTGGAAGAAATAACCAATGCACACTCTAAGCATGCAGCAGTCATTTCAGGTAGGTGTGAGAATGCCAGATATCTGGTAGATCATTGCTATATTCATTACAAATAAACTGATGAGCACAGACCATCACAGGAGCATGGTGACTATTACGCTTGACAAAACTGGCAGTCCAAATAGCTCACAGACTGGCTGTGCTAGCTGGATCATGTTTCAGAGGACAGCACAAGGGATGCTGTAGCAGACAGTTATAGCATAGCCTGCCACAGATTTTTCTTTCAATGCTCTTTAAGTAGAAACAACCTGAAACCTATTCAATTTATGCATGCTGATGTTTCTCATGGATGTTAATATACTTGGTGCAAAGAAAATTCCTCTGTCCACCTTCAATGCACCAATCTTCTGCCTCATGATAGGTCCTTTTATCTCTTAATAGGTGGAGCAATAAAGAGAAGACCTTAAACTACTTCTCAATGTCACTTAGCTTTCGATACACTTTAATCATGTTTATTATCACCTTCTTCAAGGAACAAAACCCTTTTCAACCTAGTGACGAAATATCTGATTGGAAACTTCTCCAAAACATTTTAGCACATGGCTTCAATCCACTCTGTAAGAATGAACAGTCACCACAGATTAACTGAATTGCAGGTGGTGGTATATTGCCCAACAGCCTCAGGTAACGTAAGATAAAGGCCTACTCCAGGGGGTGTAACACAGCGTGAAATCCAGGTGTACAGACTTTGCATATGAAGGTACATCTTCATTTCAGAAAAGCCTCTAATTATGCTGAAATGGGCACTTTCAAGTTTTCCTATACCTGGCCTCCAGGAACCCACCCCTCCACCCCAGATAACTACAGGCAATGACTCCAGGTCTCCTCCAGGTCGTTCTTTCCCCATGTGGAATTTTAGACACTGAATTTACATAACCACAGCACAAGACCAAAGGGACATCCATCTCCCCAGCCTGTTTCCACCTGCATCTGGCCAGCCTCCAAATATTTCCTTTATGTTCAAGCCATCTTTTTCTACGTGCAGTACTGGGAGTAGCCAGATCTGGTCTCTCAGAGCATACTGCTCCACAGGGAACATCTTGTTATGGAGTGGGCATGGCAGGAAGAAATGTCCTGCATGGCATTCAAGGTGATGTGAGCCAGGTTTTAAACAGGAGGCCACAATTTTCACTGCTAGAGACTGCCACCCATCTCAGGCATGTAGCATCTCCACTTACCCTCTCCTAAGCTTCTTGGTTTAGACCTCAAACAGCTCCAAAAGGAACTTCTGGACACCTTCAAAGGTGAACTTCCATATACAGCCATGAAGCCACAGGCTGTGATGGTTGGCACGCTGCTATCTATATCAGCATGCCAAAACTTCCACAGCAACGTGTAACTAGAATACACAAATACAATTACACATGCATTTACTGGGAGAAAGTGGTAGAGTGACTCAAGCATGTGTCAACAGAGTCCTAGGGTGAGGATTTAAAGCAGCTATTTGGTGCAATAAGGACTGATACTTAATACACAATTTTCTGCAAAGACAGCTTTTTTTCATTTAGGCCAGCAGAGTGACTACATGAATGGGAAAACTGGAAGCCTTTCAGTGGGTGAGTAGTAGGTGAAACTGCAGAGGTATTCATGCCACCTTCTGCAGCATCTAATTTCAGCTGTGATAATTCTGTCTGGTTTCCTGAGGGTTCCCTATATAGGTAGTGCAAAAAAGAGACACTTCTCCAGAGCATGATTTAGTAGAGACAATGTTGATGTCCTGAATGGTCTTCCAGAGGCTTTAGCTCCAAAGTTTAATAAAGGGACCTTGAGGATGGTCACCTTTTACCACACACCCAAATGCAGATGCCTGATCTCCCCTCCACACATGTACATGCCCTGTGTTTAAAGCTTGAAGAAAAGGAGAGGCCTGGAAACAATAGGCCATGGATAGGTGACTCCAGATGTTTCATTAAGCACCCACTAATTGGAAGGAAACTGCCACCCTAAGAAAGTGAAAAACAGCAAAGGCTTTCAGGGCAGAAGGTTGTGGATCACTCACACAACAAAGATGATACTTGCAATTCTGCTTCCACAGGGCTTCATCTGTCCTGCCAGGCTTGAAAAGAGATCTGAATAAAAAGCCCTGGAAGGAGCCAAGACACTTAGGGCAGTACCCGCACAACATCTTTCGTCAGCATCCCATAGGTGATGCAAGCATCTTCTACACGTAGGAGTAGTAAAAACAATACTCTCTATTAGCTAGAAATGCTAAATTATGTGGAAAGGGTGCTATAAACATGTGACATTTATTTATTTTTAATGAATTTCCATACTGCTGAGAGCAGAATTCCTATTATCCAGATCCAGCGTAATTATTGGTTATGAACTTCCAGCAGATTTCCAGCAGATCCTGCATTGCCAGAAACAGGTGGCATTAGGAAAACGACACGTGCCTCCTCTGCCATCAAAAGTAAAACCAGACAAAGCAGAACTGTAGTTCAAGAGAACAGATTTATCATTTTGCTTGCAATGAACAGGATCATTTTTCTTTCCCAGCCTTTTTTGAATGGTTCAGCCCCAGCACATCCAGGAAGACACAGAATGGTACCTTCTCAGAACACCAGCTACCACAGAGCTCTTGGCTGATGGGTTTCTTTGCAAACAGCACTGGGAATGCTAAATGTTTCAGTATTCATCCTTCCTTCCTTGCTGGCT
This sequence comes from Heliornis fulica, assembly GCA_013399135.1. NCBI lineage: Eukaryota > Metazoa > Chordata > Aves > Gruiformes > Heliornithidae > Heliornis > Heliornis fulica. The sequence goes on along the minus strand of VXBZ01004418.1, from coordinate 32,931 downwards.
TCCTAGTCTTGAATGTAGAGGAAACAATGCTGGTACTCTACTGACGTCGAGGAGGTTACAGCAGCAAACAGATCTGACCTGAGCTGCTCTGGGTAGCAGAGGTAGCAGGTAGTTTTGTGCATAACTTACATTCTATCACTCCAAAATGGCTGAATGCCAGAGATGGTGAATGATCAGGGGCTACATAAAGTACAGGTCAGCCTGACAGGTGTTGCAGAGTGCTCTACCGAAAGGGATAAATAACAGGTATTAATTATTAAGAGACCCCCCTCTGGGAGGATGGCAAAGAAACGATTTGTTGAGCTCAGCCACAGCAGCACCAACGCTATGATGTAGTATGTGGATGTGCTCACCCTCCCATAAGGCTGCCACCCCTACAAAGAAAGGGGAATGAGCAGAGTGCCTGGAAACAGACAGGGAACAGGCCCGTGGCTCCGTGCAGAGATAACAGCCCTCCAGCTGCTTATTTAGTCGCGGTCAGAATACATCCCATTTTGTGGATCTGCCAGCACACAGGAGAAAAACATGGGCATGAAACCCCTTGCTCAGCAGATACATGACACAGGCTTTTCATTTTCTAAGACAATATTATTTTTATATGCAGTCTTAGCTAAACTCAGGAGTCCTGATGTGTTCTTGCTCACTTCAAACTCCTGGTCTACTTTGTCCACCTAAAGACTGAGCAAAGATTTGGGGCTAAAGGCTCTGAGGGACTGCAAAATAGAAGGACAATGCTATGCTCTTCTATCTTTTAAACCTGAAGACTGAATATACAAGACTTTGAGTTTACAAATTTGCATTTTCAAGCACTGTTTTATTGCTGTTGGGGTTCAGGATAGTGGGATCTTGGGAGCTTTGAGATTCAGAGCCTGAATCTTGATTTTTTACCTCTGCCTATTTTATACTCTTCATATCAGGATAATCCATTTTAATGTACTCCAAGGAAATGAGGGGAAACCCCTCAGATTCCTAACTAGTTTAGGGCTATACTATGCCTTAAATGAGCAAAGGGCTAGTCAAGCATGGTCCTTCTCTGACAGAGTGACAGCAATAAGGATGTAATTTAAAGATAATGCAAGTCAAAGGAGATGTCAAAGGACATCTAGGACACAGTCTTCTGGGTTTTGATTACAGCTGGTTCCTCTGGAGCACCCTCTGAATGTATTTTGTACAGGAGCAGTCCATTTCCAATGGCTGTATAAGACCATGCACAAAAGCCTCAGAGAAAACACTCTTCATGTAGGCAAACAATATTAAACACCAAAAAGCAGGCATTGCTTTCTTTTCTTTTATCCTTTGCAAGAAATGTGTAAATACATACAGACAGTCATCCACAGCTTTAGTCCTGACTTTCAAGCTGATTTTAATGCCTGTGACTCCAAAGCCTACATATGTGTGTTAAATGGATACTAGTGCTGCTCACTGCACTCGGCCAACAGATCAGCTTCTCACCTAGAATCTCTTAGGAGACTCCTCTTGTCTAGCAACCATTGCCGTGGTAAAACAGTGATTCTGTTTTATCAGTGCAATGTGAAATGCAAACAGGACCTTTGTACACTGGAGAAAGTCCTGTGGTGGTGACGTTTGCTTTCTGGGATGAAAAATGGGTGAATTCAACACCAAGGTGCTAAATCAGCCAAACAGACTCACAGGAATAAAAAGAGTATTCAAAAGCACATGCAACTGCTGCATGTTTTCCACATGCTAGTAATAGCTGCCACAACCACAGAGATTATTTCTTGTCCTTCGTGGGACTTACCATCCCATTTACTTTAACCAAGTTACGACTTCCAAGGGAAACTTAGAGGCTGCTGCAGAGCCTTTGCCAGGGCCAGCATTTACATTGGGATCCAACACAAATCTGAGCTACTGATAATTGCTCCTGGTATCACAGTAACACCAGGCAGCTCTACAGGCCTGGGGCAGAGTGGCTGCAGAGCTCCCTGGAGGAGAGGGACAGCCAGATGAACATGAGCCAGCACTGTGCCCAGATGGCCAGGAAGGCAAATGGCATCCTGGCCTGTATCAGGAATAGTGTGGCCAGCAGGAGTAGGGAAGGTGAAGCTCTGGTGAGGCCACAGCTCGAGTGCTGGGTGCAGGTTTGGACCCCTCACTACAGGAAGGACATTGAGATGCTGGAGCATGTCCAGAGAAAGGCGACAGAGCTGGGGAAGGGTCTGGAACTCAAGTCCTAAGAGGAGTGGCTGAGGGAAATGGGGCTTTTGAGTCTGGAGAAAAGGAGGCTGAGGGGAGACCTTATTGTTCTCAACAAGTACCTGCAAGGAGGGTGCAGAGGGGTGGGGTTGGTGTCTGCTGTCCTATCTCTTGCAAACGAGATAGGACAACAGGAAATGGTTACACACTGCCCCAGGGGAGATTGAGGATGGACTTCAGGAAGAATTTCCCCACTGAAAGGGTTGTCAGGCATTGGAACAGGCTGCCCAGGGCAGTGGTGGAGTCCCCATTCCTGGAGGGATTGAAAAGGCCAATAGATGAGGTGCTGAAGGACATGGTATAGAGGTGGACTAGGCAGGGTCAGGCTGTGGTTGGTCTTGATGAGCGTAAAGGTCTCTTCCAACCCAAGTGATTCTGTGATTCTATCATTCTATCAGTCCCAGTGAAGAACGAGAAACCTTTGTATTTCAGCACAGGGTGTAACAGCCCAGCCTGTCACACAGAAAGCCAGGTCTGACACTTTTCACACATGAAGCTTTCCCACAGGCAAGAGTGAGCCTCGAGAAGCTGCAAAGATAAGTTTATAATGTAGCAGTGACTCCTATAGAATCATGAGAGAAAAACATTCTGCAGACAGTTACTGTTCCCGGCCCTGGGGCGTGCTTGTAGCTGTGCAATGCTACCAGGACACACAGTACCAAACACACAATAACACCAGAGTAATTGTGAAGGGCAGAGAAACCTATCTGATCCGTGCTTGAGCTGAATTAAAGTCACCACAGTGGCTTACAAATAACAGAATCTGACTCAGGAGAAACTGGTCCAGCTCTGCAAAAGCAAACCAGCCCCAAGGCAAACCTGAGCACTCAGTTGTGGGAGAATAGTTCTTGTCCAATGGTCCGAATCTGGGAAATGCAGGAATCGGAGACGCGCTGCCCACCAATATGGTTAATTGCAATCAGTCTGTTTATTGTCAGTACAGCAGTGAGTAATATACCAAGCAACTACATTCACGTGCTTATAGCTGTGTTATTATTGGTGCTTTACTACTAGTCATGCATCCCACCGACCCAATTCATTGGTTAAACACGAAGTGTCCATGTGGGTATATCCTGCCACAGATGTCCTTCAGGTTTCTTGCTTCGGCAAGTTGTTTTATTCCACATTCTTCACATTCTTCTTCCTCCTTACCTACTGCCACTTGATAAACAGAAACCTTGTTTATGGCCCTAACATCCACTTACTTTACCATCTCAGCAAAGGCTGGGTTGCTCACATGTCTGTTACCAGCTAGAAATCCTTCCACACTCAGTGACTCCTTGTCAGGCTTTGTAGAGGGTTATCACCGTGGGTTGTTTTTCTTTAGGTAGCTCAGAGTTGTATCTCTGTCTGCCTACTTGTCTGTCAGATTGAGAAAGGGGGGTTTCCCCAGAGAAGTGGCCTATCAAGAAAGGACGAATAAATTGTCAGTCAAACCCAGAGATGTGTGAGTAATGAGGGCCTCTCCGAAGGCGCAGCCTGTAGGATAATTTGTGTCCTGATGGTGCAGAACTGCAGAGTGGAAAAATGTTCTCAGTGTAACCTGCTGTCAAACTGCATCAGAAGACATTTATATGGGAAAAAAAAAAAAAAGACCAGAAGACTCGTGGCTCAGCCTGAAGTGGGTAGACCATCCATCCCTGACTGGCTGGCTACAAGCAAGAGAAGAACAGGTCAGTTTGCAACAGCTTCTGCAGCAGGTTCAGGCTACATCTTCCCCATCCCCGAAGCAACTCTGCAAAGGGCCATCTGACACCAACTGAGTTCCATCAGCACAATTCAAAATGATGCCAGAAGGTACAAGCGGACGTGTGGGGTGTGGGCAGTCATGTGCTAGAATGCCTATGTTATTTTTGAACAAAAGCTGGTTCACATCCCACCATCTCTTTGAAAAAGCAGAACAAGCACCTGACTGATGAGAGATCTCTACAATGCTCCTGAAACATCCTCCTGCTCCACTTAATTTCAAGGAGCAGGCACAGGAGCCTGCTCCTTGAAAAATCCAGGCTACTGCCAACAGGTTTTGTATCAAGAATTAGTTGCTTCTCGGAGAGCTGTGGATTATCTCATAAGCTGTAACATTTTCTAAGTGAGAGAGGCTGCCAAGGAGACAGAGATCTGATTTCTGGAGATAGCTGCTTCGCTAGAAAGGGTCATGCCTCTTGGCTTCTCCATGGAGGAGAATTTGTTGGAAACTCCTCCCAGTATGGGGTAAACAGGGAGTTACTGAGGATATGCTCTCTGCCCAAGGGATTTCTTGCTGAAGGAGACTAGCCCCTTTGCAGCAAAATATGGATAAATATGGATAAAATATGGATTGTGGCCAAATTTGGAAATAGTTATATCTGCTCTTCTCATAGAGCATTCCACAACTGGGCAACTGGCCCAATGCCATTTCCATGCAAACTGAGGGTAAGTCACCATCAGTCTTTCCTTTAAACCCATTGAACTGCTGACTGCAATCTGGCCGAGCAAACAGCAGATACCATGGTCTAAATTATAAACAATTCCATAAATGCTGGGAAGTCGAGACAAAGTTGCTCCTTTGAAGCATCTGGCAATCAGCTTGTGTCGGGAAGATGGGTCTTTGTGCTTTTGGTGCTGTTTGGAGTTGTGTTTCCAACTCACTCCACTGCGTAGGTGGACGAAGGGGAGTATGAGGATTCCTTGACACCTAGATCTGATCTCAGATCCCTCTTTGGCCAGATCAGGGTACAGAACCCAAGCTCTGAAAATAGCCCACTCTCAGTTGTGGTAGGAATTAGGGCTCCTTGCAACAAGCACTAGGAATTGACAGGTTTATTGTGACTATTATACTTTTTTTTTCCAGTTCAGTGGTTAAAAACTAAAAACCATAAGCTGGATTCACCTCCAATGCTCAGCCCTTGAGTTCAGTAAGGTTGGAGGTGGGTGGCTGCAGCTCACTGCTAAGATTTGTGTCCCTCAAAACATCACAGGTTGCACTGCACAGCAGGCACAGAGATATGCAGGGATCAGCAAAGGGAAGCACTCCCTGGCAAGGGCTCCTGCAGAGCACATCAGTGATACCACATAACCCTAATGGGATCATATTTGTGTACTGAACCAAGGAGCTGGCTCACAGCACCCTTTTCTGGTGCTGAAACCCAGTTAGATTTAGAGAGAGTGTTTCTAATTAGAGCCTGGTGAATTTAAACAGATTTCTCAGGCACTTGGATTTACCTAATCTCATCTTTTCTAGCTCTCCTGGTTCATTTTGCTACTCTCAACAGATCTCTGATTGATCCTGAATACTGAAGGCTGGACCTCATCTTCCCTGATGACTTTGTGCTCGCCTTTGTCATCCTTCTTTTCCCCTCCCTGACCAGCTTTCCATACTCCCTTCCATCTGCTCCTTCCCACATTCTGCCTGTTCTTGGTACAAATGTCAGGGGCTCAGTCTCGCTTCTTTCCAATTGTGAGACAACAGCAAGGGACCATATGGAGACCTACAGATTCTTCTGTCTGAGGGTCTCATCCTGACTGGTGATGCAGCCAAAGGCCATGACACACAGGACTCCGGGGCAGTAGGGGCAGACAGTACTCCTGTTAGGATTCAAAAACCTTCTGGTTATTTGAACATGGCATTTTCTCTCTAGATTCTGTCGTGTTGTTTGCAATTTAGCCATGACAACAACCCTGTCAGGTAATTGAGGACCATATATGGCCAATCTCACATATTTCTTGTGTAAGAGATTTACAGAAAGCAATCCTGTTTTTCCAAGATCTACCCTTGCTATGAGCCTACATCCCAGATGCTTTGCATCTCAATGAATATAGATCAAGAAAGCAAACCCATTGCAGAAAATATGGCAGAGGATAAAACTGACATATGTGCTACTGAAAACAGGCACCAGATATAAGTCTGAAAGACAACAAGATTTGAACAAATATCTGCAAAAGGTGGACCTGCTTTGCTGACATGACAGTTGAATTTGAGAAAGAGTCACTAACGCTGGAAAAGCAGCAGCCATTAGCATTTTAAAGTCCAGAACCAAATCCTACTTTCACTTATGTTTAATGGACATTTTGCCTTTTACTGTAAGGAGAAAAGGACACCATCTTTGTGGAAAATAAATATTTTTATTGATATGCATCAGTGGCAGTCACACAAAATTGGTTTGTGAGGAAAATCTGTCCAAAATCAGGCACTTGAAATTTACTAGGTTGATAACATAAATGTGAAATGAATGTGATATTGAAATGAACAGGATATTGCAGACCATCTTTTTTTATACATATTTATATGCAAATAAACAGCCAGTGGTAAGTTTCAGTATTCTTAAATCTTGAAACCAAACAAACAGAAAAACAACAAAAAAAAGCCACATAACCCTCCATAGAAATTACAAAAAAAAAAAATCCTTAATATAAATCCACTAACAGAGGTTATTGGAATATATCTTACTATCCTGAACAGCTTAGTATTCAAGAGACTGCTGTAATAGTGCCCATGACTTACACAGAATTAGTAGTTTATACCTTGGAATTTCCTGCCAGGTGATCTACAAGGGGTTTTGGTGGTTCCTGACTCCTCTAATCACAGAGAGAAGCTGATGCACAAGGATGGATGGCTGTAGAAATCAACTCACCTTAGTCCAATAAACAAACTGGATCATTAAAAAAGAATAATAGTCTTCAACCACTTGTAGCACTTTTCATCTTACATATACAAAACTCACAAGCCAGACTGCTTAAAAGCAAGGAACAATAACAGTTTTGATTTCTCTTCTTACTGGCTTTCTGCATTTAGAGACTATATTGAAAAGAAACCAGAAACCAAACCAAAATGATTAGTCACACTGGAAAGCTTTGCTCTGCTACTGAGCGAGCTAGAAATCTTGCTTTCCTGCTGACAGCTGAGCTACTCACACAATCCCATCTTTTAGAAGAAGGAAGTATTATTCTCAGACCTGGGAGGAAACAGTACGTGTTGCCTGTACATCATTTTGGCTGTTCAGAGCTTCCTGGGCTGCTACACTTTTTTTTTAATCTATCTTTTTATTTTTTTCTCTCTCAGCTTTCCCAAGTAACAGTTAAATCAGGGCTGGAGTCAGATGGTTTTCAGCCCTCTCGCCTCTGAAAGTTTATTATAGCTCCTTCACACCTGAACACAGTACTGCCAACAGATTGCCTGTTTTTGCCAGCGACCTCGGTTTATTACCTCTCCTGACAAGTCTTGCTGCCATTAAAATGTAGAAACACTAAAATATACTTTGTCTGCGCTGCTGATGAGTTACATATAAAAATATGTCGAGGCCAGGTGGATGCATAGTATTGCCACAGTGAAGTCATTAACTAACACCACTCTGAGGATGTGGTCTTGGCCACAGCAGGAAAAATGGGACTATTTTGATATTCATGAGGTGGTTAATCCACTGGGTAGCCCTCATACAGCAAGAATGCGAGCCTGCATGTTCATTACAGGCTCCAAATCAGCTGCAAAGGTGGTTGAGTCTCAGAAAGGAGCTCCTTGGAAGACAAAAAACCAAACACAAACAAACATACAAACCAGACTTCTCCCAACAAACGCTGCTGAGTGTCAGCCACTCTATCCTTGCCCAAATAAGTCTGAGCAAAAAATCCAAGAACCTGCACCCCCTTAGGATGTAGATTTTTAAGACCCACTTACAATAGCTACCATTTAATGTTTTCTGTAACTACATCAGGTTCTTTGTAGTTAACACATTTAGGATTAAGAACCATTTTGGGATTTGTGTTGGAATGGCAAGGGCTGCTGGTAGAGCCTACTAGCTTTCACAACTATGACTCCAGCAAAGATAGAAAGGGATCTTTCTATAAAACCTTAACTAAACTTGTATTTCAAACAGAAGGTTTACACCTTGCGTCTAAAACATGTGTTACCATGTTTTAGATTTTATCCCATTGCAAGGAGAACAGATGGAGACAGTCTCTTCTTGCAGGGCTAGGAAAAACTAAGACACCTTTGTCAGTTTCCCAAGGAAAGAGAAACCATTGCCTGGTCATCCTGCATGCCCAGATGTCTGTGCTAAAGGAAGCACCTGAAGACATGGGCATTTGAGATGTTCTGAGTACCTCAGTGCCTCTGAATAGTTTTGAGGGGAAGCAGGGACCACCACATTATCATAAGGGGTTATCACAATGGCTAACACCTAGCATCGGGAGGACAGGCTCAGCAAATTCCTTTCACTGCCAGCAGACAGATGTGTGAAGACCATATGGAGCAGAAATTAATCCAGACACTTTTAGAACCACAGGCAGTGGAGATCTTCAACTCTTTAGGCAGATAAGAGACCTGTGGAAAAGCCAAGCAGCCCGCACTGATACTGGATGGAGGTCAGGGCATCAATCACAGAAAACAAGCATCTGCAGCTCATAGATGTGTTTTACCACATTTCAATGCCAAAGGAGAGATCAGCAGAGGAGGTTAGTAACAGTTAATTCTCTGCTCAGTCTTGTTGAAGTTCACAAACAGGAACTGCACAATTTTTCTCTTACTAACTGCTCCCCCTTCAGAAGCCAGCAGAAAGCATGTGTTGTTGCCTCAGCTCACTTTGGTAATGTCCATCTTATGAAACCACAGCCACAACTTTCATGTAAAGCTCAAGGTTGATTGGTGAATTCAGTCAGACAAGCTCTTTCCACTTGATAATGTGATAGTAGGGGTTATTTCATCTATAATGGCAGAAGATAAATGCAGCTTTACTGAGTTAAAAACACTTCAGAGAAATGTGCCAATTCTGTTTCATGTCAGGATGGGGAAAAAGCAAAACATTCTGTGAAGATAAATTGCAATGGTTTGGTTTCCTGTTTTCAATTTGCTTGATCTTTAAAAATTCATTTCCACAGGAAAAAAAAATAAAGTAGCATTGCATAGACAATAGCACAAATGAAAGCTTTTGGTGTTAGCGAGATGAAATGATCTAGCGGGTCCAAAACCCATTTAAAATTCATTCTACAGATAATTTCAAATCTTCAAGTGTCCAGCTCAATTGTGAATTAAAAAAAAACAAACAAACAAAAGAAAAACCAAGCACTACAGTTTCTCAGGAAACAGACTATCTCGTTTCTGTTCAGCAGCATTGCCAAGCTCAGCAGAGAGGGAAGCAAATTACCTGGAGCTTGAAGATTTTCCTAATCACTGATTATGGCAAGTATCTTCCCCCATACACTGAGTAGGGAAGACAGAAAAAGCTTGAGCTGCCAGGAGTTGTGTTGTACTGTACGTATCTTGAAATAAAAATTAAATACAAAGAACTGTGCTGCCCACTGTTAGCAATTCACCATCTTTCAGAAGATATTCTGCATTACAGTATACAATTTATGGTGCAGTATAGCTAAAAGGAACCACATTGTAAACTCCAAAATGAGAAATAAAAAGCTAAAGTGTTTATGTATAAACACTCAGTTTTCTTGAGAATTACGACTAAGTTTTATGAAGGACACGGATGTAGAACCTAACGTCCACAAGTCCTAACCCAGGAGCGTTTAAGCCTCCAGACCATGCCATGAGTTTTTGGAGACAGCCTTTCTCATCCACCTTGAGACGCCTCGATGTTTTTCCATTTAAGACTTCTAGGAAGGCTGCGCCCTCTCCTGACGGTTGAGGACTCAGCAGCCGGGACTGCGCCTAACAAGTCAAAAGGCCGGACTCCAGACTTAGCAAAACCAGGCCCTCTTGGCCTAAAACCTCTGTTGAAATATGCAGAGGAGCTTCACGCTGGGGTGGGTATCTCGAAGTTGCAACGTTTTTTCACCATGCTGTAAGAAAATAAATTACTTGGAAACAGACACATTAAAATAAAAATAGAGAAGTCACCCTTTATTTGAAAGTGGACAGAACACCACTCTAGAATAAATGCCAAGTAACAAACGTTGTTTACAATCCATGCAATGCTGTCAACATTCATATGTATAAAATACAACTTTGAAATTAGTGTTGTAACCCATGGATTCCATTTCACACAACTAATACATAATATGGCTAATGCTATTATAACGAGTCAGTCTGCCTTCGTAAGCAAACATAATCTCCTTCAACAAGCAAAGCTTACGCAGGAATGACTAAAGAAATCCCACACATCTTGTCAATCATTCACACTATGCCTAAGTGGAGATCACCATTTATTATTTTTTAATGTGGAACACTTACCCTCTCATCTGGTCCTCCATCCAAGTTAAATGAATTTTACAGACTACATACTGTTTAAAGCTTCTGGTCCTAGGAGCTCCTGAATACCACCAAGGAAATTTCCCTCTGGCCAAATGAGCAAGGCCCATTTGGAGGGATTTTTTGCCTTTCTTTGTAGCTTAGGATATGAGTCACTTCCTCAAATCACCCGGGAATTTTACTTAACAAAATTCTTTCTATTCTAGGACCTAATTACTGACACTTGATCTTTGTCTCTCTTCCTGTGGTACACAGTGGTGCTCCTGGCTTTGGTCTTTTCCACAGAAGGTTTTTGGTTTTTTGGTTTTTTTTTAGGATGCTGGGACTCAGGTTGTTATCTGGGAGTTTATCGGCAGTACCTTTATTCCTTGTGCTCATTCAAATCATTGATGCATCAGCTGTATAAAGGAAGCTATTATTAAATCACATCCTCTAATTATATTTTTTATAATGTTGCCATAAGGATGATTAACACTCACGGCCAATGACCATCAGTTAAACTCAGCTGGAATGGGAAACAATTCTTAATGGACTAACATGACACACTGAGGTCTATTTTGGTTCCCTGGAACCTAATGGCTACAATAAGACACTGGGAGAAATTATCTAGTTTGTTTGTTGCTTTTACAAATTCTTCTTGTCACCCTTAGAGTTTGTGGTGTGGGTAAAGGTCAAAGATCTCTGACTGGTAAATTGCCCTACCTTTCAGCTCCCTCACCACTTCTGTCCTGCCATGTCAGCACAGGCTTTACGCTGCATTCCTGATACTAAGCTATGAAAAAGGAAAACAAAATAGGAACAAACAGCCACGGGGCAGCAAAATGTAATACACACACAGTCTCATTAATAGCCACCTATTATTATCTTCAGCCACTTTAAGAGGACTCCTAACATAACAGAAACATTGCACTAGCAATGTAATTTCCCCATGCTTCACAAAGTCCTTACATTGCTTACCAAATTAGCAGATACTCTTAAATTCATTTGAGGCATTTTTATTCCACAAACCTCTAGCAAACATGAAAAGTTCTATGAATAGCTTTGGTTTATACCTTCCACAGCCAAACTACTCTATGTTTAAATATATACTTAAGCCTCTGTTGGAACAAAGCCGTAATATTACATTTTGATCACTATTTTATTATGGTAATTTGTCAGCATGTCGCAACTGCTGTAGAGCGTTGAGTTCACAACTGTCAAAGGATGAATGGCAGGCTTTGCACATTATTTGAAACCATGTTAGGAGTTTTTAAAGATCTAATGTGCTGGCAGTTCTGACAATATTCAGCAGTGTAGTGTAAAACAGGTATTAGAAAACAACAAAAACGTAAAAACATTTGAAAAGCAGAAGCATGTGTGTGTTGTTATTTCTCTTGACTTCATTTAGTGGTTTTGCTGTCAATGTTCTTTCACCTCTGAGGTCAAACCACTGTCTACTTGCGCTCCTCAGGACAAAGGGTCAATAAGATGTACGTTTTTAAAGTACCCTACTTAAAAAAAAATTAAAAAAAGAGTATTGTATACCTTTTTTTTTGACAATCTTTCTATTCCTTTTCACAGAATTTGCACAACCAAGCAGCAAAACCATAAAAAGCCAGTTCAACTGAACTAGAGGTGACCGGTGTTGTGCTTTACAACTAGCCTAGGTACACACCTCCTGTATGAAGTGTAGGTACATATGAATGTCTTTTTTTTTTTTTTTTTTTTTCCAGAAACAAGTT
>VXBZ01004418.1:499-19523 GCA_013399135.1 Heliornis fulica | reverse complement strand
GTCGCGGCTGGAGCGAAGGGACGGGCCCGCGGCGAGGCCGGCCTCGGAGCCGGACTGCTTTGTCCTTCGGTGGCGGGCCCCGGGGGTCGAGCGGCGTTACGCCGCCCCTGGCAGCGGGCGGGTTCCCGTAGCGGCTCCGGGCGGGTGGCAGCCGGCCTGAGGCCAGGTGCCAGCCAGGGCCGCAGCTGGAAGAGAGGGCTCGGTGGCGTGGCACAAGAAGTTAAGCTGCCCTGTGGGTTTGGTCTTTCCTGATAAGCTTTTTGTCTAGTTTTTGGTTTTTTGGTTTTTTTTATAAAGGTGGAGGGTAAAGTGTGTCAGTTGCCAAATGCATCGGAAGACGACACGCTGAAGCAGAGTTATGGTTTGGTTTGATTTAGGAGTATTGCTAATCAAAAATGGGATGTAGTTGCTCAAGTGCTCATTAGGTCCAGACACCAGGTTGCTATTCCAAGTAGCTACCTGACAAAGCAAAATAATTCATTTTCCTAAGTTCCTTAAACCAAGGGTTAAACATTAGGATTCCTTCAAAGCATTAATAAGTTGGCATCGTGATGGTGACAATCCCTTTCTTCCACCTTCAGCACAGAGATTGAAACCCTCAAGCTTGATTATAGAATTGATGCTTCCTTTTAAAGCAAACATCTGTTCCTAAATGAAGAGAGTGAGTAGAAGCATCACTGAGGAGCTGTGCTGTGTTGGCTGTGCAAGTTTTGTTTTCATGAAGCGTTTACAGTGGGATGTACTCCATTAGAACAGACTTCATCGGCTTCTGAGCTCATTGTAATGTGAGTTTGATAGACGCCGGTCTTTAACTGAGCTGGTCCTTGGAGGCTGAGCAAAATTAAAAGTATTTCCTCCTTGTTTTATCCTCTGGACGTAGGAACTAGATGGGGAAAACCAATTAGCCTGCTTTAAGCATAAAAGCATTAGTTTTTGTTGTCAGCACACAGAGAAGTTTGTATGGGTGATCGTACAGCTGATGTGTTTGTAGTGGTTTCTCCTACTGAAGCTGGAGCTGTACGTGGAGGGATATAGTGTTAACTGGGGGAAGAGATGAAGTCCTTGTGGCTGCTGAGGGGTTGGCTGTTTGGGTGTCTGCTTTTAGCAGGTTTTTTTAATATTCCTTTTGTATAAGTGACACTAAATAGCATAAATTTGAGGATCTGATAATTTAAACTTAAAATGTGAATTAACTATATAGTGAAGAGACTTCAGAAAAGCTGATTTTGCTACGGCATTTCCATTTTGCATGATGTTTGTGTAAAGTGCACATTGTGTGACCTTCTGAGGTCATGTGAAAGTATGACCTCTTCTTTGTACTTCCTTAATTTGTTTATAAGTAAGCACTTGAACTATATCAGCTTCAACAGATCATTTGGTACTGTCTGACTTTTTTTAATGATTATTTTTATTTTACTTTTGCTCAGATTGTGCTTTTGTTTAGCAGAGGATTTAATAGCCTATGAAATACAGCTATACACAGTGAATCATATTTATATTACATATTTCTGTTGATGATGGCGGTGTGTGACCTTACATGTACCCAAAAATTTCTTTAGCAACTTACTAAGTTAATGCAATCACTTTAACACCCTAATTATATACAATAATATTCTAAAACTTTCAGTACTTTGGAAAGACTTGCCTTTCAGAGTGGAAATAATAGTGTGGATTAGATGGGCTTCTGTCAACTCCTTGCCCTTTCCTCTTGAAATATTCATAGAGCTCTCCTTGCAGATATGTAGTGGTATCAGTTGGAAACCCAGCGGTAAAGAAACTGATGCTGGACCTGGTTGCTTTATACTCAGTGGCATAATCTTTTTCAGATGCTAATTATCTTTTTCAACAAAATGTTCATTCCTGTTTTGGGCTGTTGTGCTGTTTGACAACTTAAACTACATCTTCTGAACGTTTCAGTGCAGTGACACACTAACCCTTTAATGGGGATTTGGAACTTTTCTAGCTAGCCCTCTTAAGAGAAGTGTCTTAGACTCTACTCTTTGCTAGGTTTCAGGAATTGTTTCTGTTAATTTTATTTTTCCTTTGTGCAGAAAACACACTGTTTAAGCAGCTCTTACACAAGCAGAAAAAGGCCTTGGGATGTGCATTGTTTGAAAGCTGACAGTAGACTTTCTTCCATGCTAGTGCCTTTAGTAATTACAGTTTTGTATTAATACTTCAAGGAATGTTTTCTGTATCACCAATGGCAAGGTGAGGTAATGAGTCTGCTTCTGTAAGGCAGATAGCTTGGATTTCTCAAATCCAGGAGCCCTGGTGTTTGGGAGAACCACAAGGAAGGACAGATCTTGTCTTTAGTGTATTTGAAAGTAGGTGCCGGGGTAAGGAAATGTGAAACCTCAAGTTCATATGTCTGTTGAAAAGTGATGGAAAATAGCCTTTATTCCTTGGAGTATTAGGTATCCCTCCTGTATTTTGTTTTAGCAGGAGTTAATGTCATAGATGGCATAAATGATTAATAATGTATGCCTGTTCCTGCTCTGTGTGTTTAACTTGCTTCAGTCAGGGTGTTTTTTTTGTGTTGGGGTTATTTTTTTTTCCCTCACCTGCTTGTTCTCTGCAAATGCTTGTTCCCTTAAAGACAAGAAAAAGTATGCAGTAATGGAAAGAAGACCTATGGTCGTTCTCCCTATGCAACTATTTTCTCTGACAAGCTGTGGGAGAACCTGTTGTACAAGAGCAAACCTCTGGGTAGTTGCAATCTGCTCCTTACTGTAGCCTGTGTGAAGTTCATAGGGTTTACATGTGTTGGAGAACATACTGCTCTGTACATAAATATGAGAACAGTTGACCTTAGGTAATCTAGTTCTAATGCTTTCTAACCCATCATTTTTTTTCATCTCAGTTTGGGGCAGGTTCCTAGCGAACATGTTTCAGAGTAACATCCAGAAATACATTTCCTCAGTGCTGAACACTCTTTTAACAGGAATTTAAGAAATGGTAAGAGTGAAAACATCCCAGTTATGTGTTACCGATGACATCTGTCTTCACACATTGTGTGGATGTGTGCTGTACATTGGACACAAATATTGTGTTCCCACAGAGACAGTTTTTAAACCTGATTGACTTTCCCAGCCAGATGCATTTGCCTATATGGATTAGAAACATGCTTGTTCTTACCACATTTTCACCGCTGTTTACAGATTTAGGTACACACAGTGTATTTTTTCTGCAGCTGTTAAAGCAAGTCAGGAGATTTGGAGTTGAAACATTACATTTATTTGCATATAGTAACTCTATAAAAATAACTTGGTCTCCTGGTTTTGAGGAAGCGATGCTATTCTTGGTTAAAAGAGTTCCATGTACACAATATTTTAGAATGTCTATTTTTTAAGTGTTCCTCTGATTCTACAGCTAAGCATAAATTAAATGGGGAGAAAAAAAAAACAGTGGAAGAATGTTTGATTGCTGCTTTATATAATCTGTCAAGGAACACTTAAAGGAAGATGTCTATATCCCAGATCTGTTTAAATTTTCTACTGTCCTGTTGGCATGAGAGGAAAGAGGAGCACTGGCAAAGGGGTTTGAGCCTTGTATAGGCTGGATTGTGGAGGACAGGAAGAATGAGCTGTTGAGACAAGTGCCTGAATCCCCATGACAGACTCTGGAGTTTTTATACTTCAATGTTCATTTTGCCTACAATAATTTCTAATAGAAGGTGTGTGGCATATTTGGAGATTGTGGACACCACAGTAATATGCAGTGATATTGATTAATTTCAAATGAGAAAAAAGGCTGACATACATTGGCCTTATTGGAACTGGAGAACATTGTTTTCCTCAAATCGTATGTCCGAGTGATCTTAAACTCCTGCTTTGGGTAATGGACCTTCTGGCTGTAACAGCATTAGGTTCAAAATCGAAAACATTGATTTCTTGGAGGCTTTATGAAGTAAATGTTTTCTTTCTGTATTTTGTTTGCTGGTAACTTACTCCAAAAGTACAAGTAAACTTATTAAAGCAATTTAAGAACATACTGACTTTAGCCTGGACAGTGGCACACTCTCTAGGGTGGCTTTGGATTGTAGCAGTGCTGTTTTAACAGACAAATACTCCTCATTTACACTGGCCCTTCTGGAAATAAGTTCTCAGATGCAGAAAGACTGTAAATCCGCTTTCCATTTTTTATCAGCCAATGAAAAGTTGAAGTACAGCAGAAGACGATGGCTTTTCCTACTGGGAGCCAACATTTTGCTGTAATGGAAAGTCTAAATCTGTCCCTTGCTGCAGTATCTGTGGGCTCCACTTGAGGACTTCCCTTGCAGTAGAAGAGTTAAATGTTCATGGAAAGATCAGCGCTGGCAGCTGATGCCGTGAATGCAGATCCTTGCCATCGCAAGGCTTTTACTGTAGGGCATTTCAGTAACATTCTTGTTCCTGTCATGGAGATGTTGATCATGCCATTTCTGATTACTTTGTTTTCTCCAGGCTTTAAGTGATGGCTTGCTTCACTCAGCTTTGCTCTCAGAGTAACCCTCAGCGAGAGGCTATCCCTTGCTTTGTTAATGTTCCCCTTACCTTAAAGGGAACATTCCGCTCTACAAGGTGGTTCTGCTTTTGAATTTACACGCCTCAAGTATTTCTTTAGAGATACTCTGTGTGTGCAGCCTCCCAGTTATTTAGGTCTTATGTAAGAGCCAAACAGGCTTTTTAAGTTTTGCTTCAGAAGATACACAGAGGAAGAACTATTTATACCCGCTTTTGTGTATTGTAATCATGGTGTACTCTTTGCCGTGTTTTTGTTAGGCTGTTACTATTATTCTACGAAAAGGTAACGAACAAGGATGTGATCCTTGCATGGGGAAAGCAGGTATTGTTCCCTCTTTGCTGCAGGCAAATAATAAGATACCCTGGTTCGATAGTAAATGTTTTAAGAGCCTAGTTAGTGGCTAGAGATAAAAGAAGGGGATGCATTTTGTCCTCGTGAATTTCTGCCCTCTCAAAACTTATGTCAACTGTTACTCTCAGCTTTTCCAGTATTACTGATTTCTGTTTTCACTCTTTTGAATGTTTCAGACTAGCCTGAGGGACGTTCTTAAATGCTTTGTGGCCTTAGAAGAAGGTTTAAGCCAAGAGCTGCAGTAAAGGACTTGAATCTGACCAAATTAACCAGTAATGTTTAGTGGTTGTGTTTTTTCCTTTAAAGTAAAATGCCATTATGTCCTTTTAAGTGTATTGCTGAATTACATTTATAGTATGATGTTAATAGTGGTCTTGCATCTTATGATACTAGATTTTGTGTGTGAAATTCCTTTATAATAAATATCCAAGTATGACTGTAAGGAAACACATGAAAGCAAGGAAGTTAACAAAGTGTTTTCTCATGCTAACTGGGTAGTTTTGTTCTGAAAACAGTTTGTTTACAAAAAATTGACATCTAAAAGACAACACATTTTTTTTTAATATAGGGTTTCTGTTTGAAAATGTTGGGCAAAATGCATGACACCAGGAATTTAAAAGATGGAAAAATCCATCTTCATTCTAATATTATAAACTATTGTGATCCAGAAAAGCTTACTGACATGTGTCAACTTGAATCTGTGATCGTGGCTAAAATAATCCAGTCTAGATATGAAGACTTAAACTCTTACCAATATTTCACATAAAGGTGTATGGTCTGCTGCCAGCAACCTGGGTTGTTACAAATTGTGGAAATAACTGCTCTAGTATGTGCAAGTAAAATCCTCCTTAAAGCAGAATATAGTGTGCTAAAAAAAAACCCTCAACATTACTTTCCACTTGATTAAAATGTGTTTGTTTCAGGAATGCTTAAATGAACCATAAGTGCTTGTTAACTTCATAGCTGGCTTTTAAATTTGGGAGCCAATTCCCTCAAAAATATGGGATGGTAAATAAGCTGTGTATGAGCCATAGATTTATTCAAGTTCTACCTTGAGTTAAATCATACTTTGAGTAATTCACTTGAAACACCAGTTCAATAATTACAAAATATATGGCTTAATGTTATGACCAAGAATATGTCTGAGTTGGTAATAAACTACTACAAAAGATGAAGCCACTGTTCCAGCTCTTAGCCCCTTTTTGAGGTGTCAGACAAAGGAGGGATTAATTAAATAGATAAATGAACAGAACTGTTTTGTGGGACCTGTGGGTTTTCACCACGTTAATGTTCCAGTGTATGATAATGAATTTGGTTTGATAGTTTATGGTTGGCAGGTAGAATGCTTTTGGCAGCTAAGGAAGGGAATCATAATTAAATTCTTTCTGAAGAAAATACAATAAAGCTAAAAATTCCCATGCTGGTTTTTATATTACAAGGAGAATTGGGATTATGCCCAAAATTATCACTAATTAGTCAGTCCAGAGGAGGGGCAATACTGGTATGACTTTTTTTGTCTGTTTCACATAGAACACAAAAGAATTTCATACACTGTGTTAGCATGACAACCTTATGCTCTTGTGTAATACACATCACACATATTGGAGCTCTTTAATTTTGGCTTTTATAATGTAGTTGTCACATCATCAGAAATAGCTAACATTTAGAAAAAATATACACAAGTCCACACAACTATACGGTTGGTTTACAGGTTAAACTGATAAAACATGTACTAAACTATCAAACCTATCATCAGATTTTTAAATGCACAATTAATATTCCTTGCAGATCCTGTTTTGGCAGCTGTTACTGAAACATATCTGGAGCAGAGTACTGTGCTACTGCACTGCTGCTGTGTAAATGATCCCTGTGGTGCTTTAAAAGTGTTTTGAAAAATTGAAGGAAATTTTTTTCTTTGTGGCAGAAATTGCAGGAGATAAAATTTCTAGATGGTCAGAGATCTTCCTACATGTTAGAGTGGGCTTTGGCAGTCTGCTTCACTCCCCCCTTCCCCCTTTGTGCAGCGTATTCACATTAATATTTGTTCTTTGCTTTACTTTTTTCATGATAAATGACTCTTGTAGGTAAATTGTCAGGGTGTTGCTTGCTACACTCATGTAACTTTTTTTTTTTCTGAATGCTGCATCTTGGGATGTTTTGGATGTTTTAGATCATCCCTGCCCTTAAGGATTTTTTCTAATATGGTTTATTTTTAGCCAAGGTTAAGATAATACAGTGAATGGTCAACAAAAAAAAAGTGTGTAGAGTTGTTATGATAGATAATATATGGAAGTATGTGTAGTGCAGGTTAAGAATTGATTTCTGTTGGCGTTTCTTGCATAAGATCTTCTGATGTCAAGTGATGGAGCAGTTACTAATACAGAGCTGAATGTGGTATTTCAAGTAACTTGAGTGAAAGCCAATCCATAAAAGCCTATAAATCTGAGGAGTTTTAAAAATAAAGTAAAACATGTACTTTTGGTAAAACATATAGGCAACTTTTCTTTTCAGTGGAAAAGTTCAGAAGGTATTTTTCCAAGCCCAGTGATTCATAGTGTTAGGTTTTGAGATACAGTAAAAAAAAAAAAAAAAACCACACACAACCTTTCTAGTTAGGCTCCATTGTTTCATCTGAATTGTGATAACTGCATTTTTGTTATTTGGTTTAAGTAATATTGGCCTATATAATGCATAAATTAATAGGCTCATTAGCATCTTCCTGCATCTAGTTTCTGTCTGTAAAGCTGTGGTTATCTAGATAGGGCACAGAGCTGGTGGTGGTTCTTAGCCAAGTGAATAGCACAGCTTTTCTTCTTTTTGAGGTACTTTCTAAAGCTTCAGGCTGTAGGAATACCACATGGATTTATTTTATTATTGAACCAGCAAAACTATAAAGTCATTCTCTGTACAGGATTGCAAGCTTGTTTTTTTGCTGGTTGAAAACAGATTTGAGGTTGCCTCTGTCTTCATCCTTTTCCTCATTTTCTCGTGGCTGCTCATCGATAAAAATAAGGGCTGGGGCTGGTCTACCTATATTTGATCTCTGTAATTTAAAATAATTATGTGACTTGATTATTCTAAAACTTTCAAAATTAAAAAATCTGATCTGTGTCTATTTTAAGTTACTTACATATAGTATGATACTTTCATGTTAACTTGGGTTTTATTGCTCATAGTGGATGGAAAGCTTCAAGACTGAGTCTTGACTTCTGAAATCTTGTTTTCAAAATCAAATGTCTTAACTTCCTAGTTTTAACTTGTGTCAGTGTACAAGCATTTACTGTCTTAAGCATGTAATATTTTATGGAATACCTGTTTGAGATTTTGGGTTTTGCTTCAAATTTCTGTGGGTTTAGTTATTTGGCTTCTTCTGTTTCAATGTAAATCAACATGCTGTAGTACTGTTGTTCTGTATTTTAAAATACTTGCTTTCTAAATTGCTTGAGATACGTTTTAGAGGGCTTGTACATCTCTGCCTAAAAGAATAAAACATATAATCCTGTGGTAGAATTACTGTTGAGGTTGCAGTGCCTTCAAACATAGTACTTTGTCTTGGTCAAGGAGATGCTTATCCCACCCTCCTATATGATTTCCCAGAAGCAGACTGGATGTGCTTCTTTGTAGGACTCTGGATTTCACCTTCTGTCTCTTCAGCCCATTTTTTTGTTTCTGTTCAAGTTCCTTTTTCTTCTGGGATGATGTTTATATCCAGTCAGTGCTGTCCTTGAAATATTCTTGAGGATGTTTTTTTTTTTTTATTGCCTCTTCAGCTTTTCTCACCTGGGGTAAGATGATAAATATAGTGTCAAGTGTATTTTCCAAATAGGTGTAACAACTCTGGTTCAGTTCCAGGGGGTTTAGTAATAAATTTATGCTACTGTCTACTGAGATTCATCTGGAGACTTGTGAACCTGGAGACTTTAGCTACAAGGGATGTTTTATTATAACCAAATAAACCCATTCTATTTAATTTTTAAAAATAAACCAAGAAATCCTTTCCATTTTCCTGTCTGGGAATTAGAGGGGAGGAGTGAGTCTGTCCTTATTAATGCCATTTTCTTTGTCCTTGCTCATAAATGCCACATCTTACCAAAGAACCTCTGATTCATGACCTACAAGCCACAGACACCCTGCATAAACCAGCTTCCCTATAGCTTCAAGTAGTGCTATCCCTGAGTGAGGTGCCTTGAGATGAGCACAGCTAATACACAATGATATCTGCCTAACATAAATCTTTTTCTTTTTTCCTACAAAAGAACCAGCACTTCCACCTACCAGAGTATATCTTTGTGTAGAGCATATGGATCTTCCTCTGCAGTAAAACATGCAGAAAGCAATTGTAGTCTGGACATACTGGGTGTTTAATCTTGGTGTTGAAGGTTGAGTGCAGTACATCTTGGAAATTTGAATATAAAGAAGAGAAGGCTGCTCTGATAGTTCAAAGAATAATTTCTGATATCTTATTTAGTGGATTGAAAACCCAGAAGCTTGGGAGGTAAATAGGTTGGATTAATCTCAGTGGGAACTCACGCTCTACAGACATCTTGGAAAGGATCTTTATGTTCATATATGATATTAAACAGCAACTGCTAGACCTTGATGTAAAAGGGAGAGTGCTCTTGAGAGATGAGGCCTCTGAGATAAGAGTGAAGCTCCGCTGTCAAATACCTTGTTGAGCATCTGGTGCTGAGTAAGCCTATGTGGGAGCTTGTTGACAACTTATTCTTCATTCTAAACAAAATTCCTTTGCAGTCATCTTCAGTTTGCATGTAATGTTGCAAATTGCTTCCTGATTTCATCTGATAAGCATGATGTTCTTTTATAACTGAAAAAATACACTTTTAAAAAGATGTAGTTAGTCACATTAAAGATGCCAGACGTTCCTGGCAAATGCCAAGAGTTGTTTGGCTCAAAGGCTGTGCTGTGTTGTGCTTGAGGGGCCATGGAGCTTCATTTCTTCTTGTTATGCCCTTTGTGTGCTGCTGGTTAGATGCATATACAATGTCATTTGCTGATGTTGGAGTTAAGGGTCAGGTTTTATCTGCTTTTTTCAGAACTAACGTTGTAAAGTCTGTGCTTATTCCGGTGGTTAGAAATTCAAATATTTGCTAATACATGTAGGCTGTTTCCACTCCTTTTCTATATGTAACATTTAATATGTTAAAATTTGTTCGTGATGAGGGTGGCTTGAAATGGAAAGAACTTGGTTGTAGCTCTTCCTGTAAGGGCTGTGAGGTGTGACCTAGTGAAAACTCACCATTGTGAATCTATAAATAGTAGTAGTTATTTCTTTATTAACCACACACAGTATTAAAAAGAAATCCAGACCACTCATAAGGCAAGAATTTTCCATACCTTGCTCGTTACTGTAACGGTTTGCAATGCTAAGATGGAGTCCTTAATCTGTTTCTATGTAGGCCATGGGAATATTTTCTTCTTTCTCTCCCACCCCCTCTGATTTAGTGATTTGTGCTTAAATATTTCATGGGTAATCTTGCTTCGTTCTGCTTTTGAGAATAAGCTTTTGATGGAGAAGTTTGTTTTGCTCTAGGCTTTGCTGGTGCTTTCAATGCCATTTCCCAACTGGCAGTATGTAAGACAAAAGCAGGCTGGCTGCAGCAGCTGTAGAGACAGTGTATGTTGCTTTGCAGTTAGGAAATCCCAAGAATGAGGAGACCTAACAGATACCTCTGAATCGGTGGAATGAAACTTAAACAGGGGAGCAGCAGATCATAGGTGGTGATTAGAACAGCAGTTCCTTCCTCCACTGTTTCAAAGCTTGAGGAAAAGCCTTTGGAGCTGCTGTCTAAAGGTGCCTTAAGAACTGTTGAGGTGTAGCCCATCAAGTGGCTTAACTTCTATTGCATCATCAGCTGAGTGCACTAAAGAGTGTGGGAAAAGATGGACCAGGGTCGTTGGCTGGTTATAAATTTGCTAGTGGAAGTAGAGAACTGATGAGTTCAAACTTGTTTTAGTTGTGTTTCACAGTAGTCTGGAGTTGCAGCACAGTCTGAGAATGTGATCATGTTGTTAGTAGTTTACAGGAGACTTTAGTAGATTCTCTCAATTCTAAAATGAAAGAATTGGTGAGAAAATGGGTTTGGGGACTGTTCCTTTGCTCTTATCTAACGTGGATACCAGTCTGTATGTGCACTTCTAAAACTGAAGCAATAAACATTAAAAAAAGGCAAAAGTTACCCAGATTCTAATATATTCTTTTTCTTTTTTATAGGAATACATTAACTTTGAAGTGGAACTAAACAATGGAACCAGATATTATTCGAATGTACTCTTCATCCCCTCCACCACTAGACAATGGAGCTGATGATGACGATGACGATGAGTTTGGAGAATTTGGAGGATTTTCTGGTGTAAGCACTGCTGATGTTGCTTTTGCTGATTTTGATACACCTGACTACAGTCACCCAAAGGAGGAATTTATACCCACAAATCACTTCATCCCACTTCATGATTATTCTGACAATGTAGCTAGCATTGCAACTTTCACATCTGTTAAAAATGTTAAAGACTGTGTTGCAGAGCTTCCTACTATTGGAAAGGAACTTTCTGATATGTCAGCTACTAGTACCAGCAAAGAAAAATCCAAGTTTAGAACTTCAGGCACTGCTTTAGAGGATGGAAATAAAAGAGGAGAACAAAGAGACAACACTGGGAAATTGGAGGGGTTTTCTTCTCATGTTGTTAGAACTGGTATAGCAGGAGAGAGCCAGGATGAGAAAATAGGTGCTTGTAATGGGGAGAAACTTCCATGTCTAGAGATTCTAACAAATGGATTTGCAGCATTGGACCCTGTAAATCCTCAGGGAACAGAGGATCTAGACAGTATTGATGACTCAAAGGGACTGAAAACTGTTAGTGCCCATAGTTCTGAGCAAAAATTGAACTCAATGCCTAGCTCAGGTGAAGACTTTGCAGATTTTTCTACATTCTCAAACAAAAAACCAAACCATTTGGACAGGACAGGACCTACAATATGCAGTGTTCTAAATGAAAGAGACTCTCTGAGCATTCAGGAGAACAACAGAATAAACAGAGTAACTTGTATGGAAGAAGAGGTTTGCATTTCAGAAATTACTTGTGAACAGGGTCCCTCAGCACTGGAAGATGATGACTTTGTGATTTCTAGCACGTCCCAAACAACTGGAAGTTTGATATGCACTACTGAAAACGGAGAACATGGCGGGAGAAGACAACATGGCACAGAGAATGGCAAAGATTTTCCTTGGCCTGATGATTCTTTGGGAACTGAGGACATCAAGGTTGATAAAATCCAAAACCTAAGTAGTGATCTTGCAGGAGAAAAATTGGTTAATTCTCAAGATCTTAAGAATGGTGGAAGTAGTACTGAAGTTGTACCTTGCAGTGACACACATGATGATGACTTTGGTGATTTTGGTTCAGTCAGCAGTGCATCTCCCACCTTTGTTAATGCTCAAGAGACAGTAAATGCTCTAGATGTGGAAGGAATTTCTGAACAGCCTGCACATATGAGCAGACCTACTGATGAATTTGGTGAATTCAGGGACACAAGTACTGTTTCTCAGAAGCCAGCAAGTTTGGAGCAAGCTGTACCGAACCAGACTGCTGACACTTTGGAGTGCGTTACTACCGGTGAAACCTCCAGCTTAGATTTCAAGCACACTACTAAGGTAGACAGTGGTGAGAATGGTAAATTTGGAGACTTTGATTCAGTGCCAAAACCTGAAGATGAGAGTGTTGCTTTTCAGGACTCTGATGACTTTGCAGACTTCAGTTCAGCAGGTTGTAACCAGGCCACAGACTGGAATGCTTTTGAAGATGAACAAAAAGACAGCTGTTCTTGGGCTGCCTTTGGAGATGAGCAAGCTGGTGAATCCCATCACAGAAAAGAGACGTGGCAGTCGCATAGGACAGATGCATCTGCCAGGATTGATGGTCCAGTATTACACCAGACTGATGGTTTTGCTTTAGCATCTTTCCAAGGAACTATTAGTAAGCAATCTCAAGAGCCAGCACCTTCAGTTCAGGTAAGGGGTGTTGTTGACTTTGTTCGGTCTTGTTCTGATTTTGTGCTTCCTTGTTCCTGGTTCTACGTGCCACAAATGTTTGAATAGTCCTTGTTTGTCTTGTGGGAGAGATTTAATTTGCTGGGCAAGATGGCCTGGCATGAAGGCAGTATGCTGTGTTTGCATCTTGTATCTTCCAGCAGAAAAATGAGCAGGGTATGCAGCTTTGACAATTATGTGTGGTCATTTACATAAACTGATCAAAGGAATAAGCAATTGTAAACATTTTGGAGCCTGTGATGGTTCCTCCTTTGTTTCATGGTTTACTGACTTTTTGGGAGTCACTCTGATGTTGCCTCCTTGTAAAACAGTGATGTGACTGGAAACTGATACTACTGGTTCCTAAAATTTTTCATCACCATTCTCTTATGCTTTCAAAATCTGATTAAAAGTGATGACTTGTTATGTATATAGTTGTACTCATTTGCTTAGAGCATGACAAAATATGACCTGTGAAGGTCTGTACTTGATATTCCAACTTGTGGAAAGTTAACTATTTAAAAGCTATTTTTAAAATGTTTGTTATACACTAATTGTGAGAATCACCATGTCATACCAACATCACAGATATAGGTCTGATAACTTCTTAAAACTGCTGCTACTTCTAATTAGGAGTTTTGGGGAGGGTGGAGTAGTGTATTTCTTACTCCTATACCCTAGGTTTTCTGCTGTAGTTGCTAAGTATGTATTAATTCCTTCCTAAGTCTTTCACCAAGTCATCTTTGGGATCTGTGTCTGTTCATGCTTACATATTTTTTTACTAAGTATGTAATATTACTTTTACAAAATTCAGAACAACAGTTTGAGATTAAATACTCTCAGTGCTTTGGTTTTGATCGTGTCATACCAAGTGAGTAGCTTAAAGTGTGCTTTGTCCTTTTGGAGCTTGCAGCAATGCCAGCAATAATATGTGCTGGTGATAATGGGTGTCTAAAATCTTTGGCTCTTCTCTGGCAGTCAAAGGAAATAAGTCCTTTCTTCCAGGATTTTGCATAGACTTGGTGACAGCCCTGCCTGTTTCCTACCAGTGATGGTGAAATGGCTTTTCAGAAGAAGGTTAGAATTATAGAATCACTTGGGTTGGAAGAGACCTTCAAGATCATCCAGTCCAACCCCAGCCTGACCCTGCCTAGTCCACGGATCAGATAGGTTTCTCTGCCCTTCACAATTACTCCGGTGTTATTGTGTGTTTGGTACTGTGTGTCCTGGTAGCATTGCACAGCTACAAGCACGCCCCAGGGCCGGGAACAGTAACTGTCTGCAGAATGTTTTTCTCTCATGATTCTATAGGAGTCACTGCTACATTATAAACTTATCTTTGCAGCTTCTCGAGGCTCACTCTTGCCTGTGGGAAAGCTTCATGTGTGAAAAGTGTCAGACCTGGCTTTCTGCGTGACANTTTCAGGAGGGAAAGTCTTCCTGATGTCCAACCTCAATCTCCCCTGAGGCAGTGTGTAACCATTTCCTCTCCTCCTATCGCCCTATTGCTTGTTACCTGACAGCAGAGACCAACCCCACCTCTCTGCACCCTCCTTGCAGGTACTTGTAGAGAGTGATAAGGTCTCCCCTCAACCTCCTTTTCTGCAGACTCAAAAGCCCCAGCTCCCTCAGCTGCTCCTTGTAGGACTTGTGCTCCAGACCCTTCTCCAGCTCCATTGCCCTCCTCTGGACGCACTCCAGCACCTCAACATCCTTCTTGTGAGGTGCTGTCAGAGCTTTGCAAGAAGCAACAGGAAAGGGAGTGGAGCTTTTGGAGCTGCTCTGTTGTGCTAAAAGGTGTGAGCCTCAGATCTTGATATGTTCTTTCTGTTTTGTGCAAGAACTCGCACACCAAATTTCAAAGTGGCTTCACAAGCCAGAAGGCTCACAAGCAAATGTGCTGGTGGATTTCTGTGCCTATACAGAACCCTGCTCATCACCTAAATGTGGGTCTCTTTCACAAGCTGAAAGAACAAATCCATTGTTACCTCTTTCTCAGTAATTCACTCCTAAAGTTGGAAAGTAGGAGGGCCATTACTGCAATTAATCTAAATTGTTCCTGTGGCCACTTGAAAGACTGTCCAGAGTCTGATGAAGAAATGGTGTGGGGAGGTGGTTCTAGTAATTTATCCATTTTTCTAGTTAATCCTGCTATTAAATAATAGATTTCAGACATTTTTTTTAATTACTCTTCCATAATTTTGTGATGGAGTGTAAGTAGAAAATGCTTGTGGATATGGTTGTGTTAAAAGCAGAACCTTGAGAGGTCCTGTAATTATTCCCACCCCCCTTTCCCAAGTCAGCCTTAACAGAAGATAGAAGCCAAGTTGTGATGAAAGTTCTTTAGTGATCGATCATGAAGTCATAGGGTAATTTGGTTACATTGTAAAGCAAGTTTTAAGATTTAAACATGGGTATTTTTCATTCCTTCTCTTTGTACTACAGCCAGTTGTGGTCAGTTGGCTGTAAGATGTTCTGCCTCATCTACCACTGAGGAAGTACAACTTGGAGGATGTCTTACACAAATAAGCTGTAGAGGAAGTTGACTTGAATACATCTTCTCTGTTGTAATTGTTTCCTTAGTCCTTGCACTGACTGTTAGTTGTAATTTTTTTTCCTTCTCTGCCCATTAACTCTTAAAACAATAGTTACACACTTTCCAAACTTCCTATTCTGTAGGAGCTTTAAGATTTAGAAGGATCTATTGAAACCTTTTCATAGGGTGGGTTTGGTTTTGTTTTGGATGCTTTGGTTTCATCTGAAGTAGGGATTTTGGTTTTAACCCACTGAGCCCCAGTTTGGTAAACTGCAGTTGGAAACATTGAGACGAGTTGAGTCACCATGAGCCAGCAAACAGATGCAGTATTTTGCAGAAACATAACAAAATTAACCTCAGATTGTGATTGGCTTCCTTACTTGCATTTAAGAGGGTGTCACAGAGGCCAAACCACAAAACAACCCCAGTGTTTTGAAGTGTTTGCTGATCTTGTGTTGCCTGTGTATTGAAGTTGAGTTCCAAATGTGTTTGATACAGGAAGAGAAACAGTGGAATGCAAAATAAACCTAGGGAGGGGTAGGCAAGCAAAGTTTTTATGTTACCCTGACCACAGAGGGAGCAGGTTGCTTGCATCAATGTATTGCTGGGATATATATAAAGCAACTTAATGAGAGTAGGCTGCACAAGAGAAATACTCTGCCTTAGACACTTGAGACAGATGTGAAAGTTGAGACCTCAGCTTAGGCTGAAGGTGAACTGGGATCACTTACAGGATACTGTATACACTCGATCTGGGATGTTGAGGGTCACTGTAGTAGGGCAGTGAAATACTTTTGGATGGTATATAAACAGAATGACCCTAATGTAAATCCTTTGCTCTTCAGTTTTCTGATTTATGTATGCTTCGCCAGCAGCATTACTGTTTAAATGTGGGCATGATGTACACTACAATTTCCAGCTGTCCAGAATGCAGTGTGAAGGGAAAGTTATTGACCAGTAGCTCAGGTTCCCTTACCAATGGTGTCTGTGTTTTCTGTTTGGTTTTAGTTTGTGTATTCTGGATGTGGGAGTGGCAGCAAGACTTTGTGCTTTCTGAGTGTGGCCTTGGTTGTAAGGTATATGCCAGGCAACTGGTTTTAAAGATTAATTAGAAGTTTGACCTTTTTTTAACAAAATACAGAATATAAAAGAAGTAAAGGGAAAAGATCACTATATAAGGTAATTTTTGTGATGTGTAGTGGCAAAAAGATCATTACATCTTTTCTCCTTTGCCTTTGGCATTCAGCGCTGTGAATCCTACATGCAGTCTGTAACGTAGGATTTGTAACGTGCTGACCGCCTCTGTTCAGTCATGCTGCATGGAGGGGAGAAGAAAAAGGATGTGGTATACAGTATTCAGTTAAAACTACTGAAAGAATTTGTCACCCCTTAAAATAGTTCCAGTTTCAGAGGCCAGTGGACACAGATATGGAAAGTGTTTGTAACCATAGTAATACTCCTGTATACTTTAATCATTCAGTGTCTGCCTTCAGCTGAAAAATGTGTAATGGTTTGTTTCTGTGTATTTGCAGGTCTGCATTAGTGTACATGTGCCTTTGTGTTCATTAAAACTAATGTGAAATGTAGTTGTGGGTGAGCTAGTTGTTCAAGTTTTGGGAGAACCTGCACTGTAACATAGGCATTAATCCTCTTTATGTGATCACACAGCATGCTACTAAAGTATACTTATAAGAAATATAAGGCTTACAGAACAGCTTTTTTCATGAATGTTGAATGTTATTCAGCTGAGGCTGTTACTCTGCAATATTGTGCATTAAGGAGGGATACATTTTTATATATATATATATATGGCTTAAGCAGGAAAGCACAAGAGCAGTTGCTGCCTGTGGTAATGGTGTGGGTGGGTAATATGGCTGTGCCTAGCTGTGTTTGAGGAGTATAGGAATCTCTAGAGGGTGAGATGAGTAGTGACTTGTTTGGAAGGCCAAAAATTTTACCTTGTTTAGCTGAAAGCTATGAAATCCTGGAAAGGGAGGAAGGGGAAACCTGAATGGTCCTACAAATGGGTGTTAAGATCCTCTGTTTTATTAGAGAGCCTGAATGCATAGGTTAATCACTTGGTGTGGGTGATGTACAGTTACTAAGCCACAGGTATGAATCAAGACAAAGAAAATCCTGGATTGCTGTTGCTAAGAGTGCTTTGTCTTGGGCAAGGAATGAATTCATCTGCTTGGAAAAAAAGTAATTATGACTGTAAAGACTTCAGCCTCCCAGGTCACCAAGATAAATTAATATGGTGTTGGCTAAATTAAATTCAGACAGTTGGGTAACAACTAGCAGTGTAAATGTATCTGTCTGCAAAGGGGTGTTTTTTGTTGTTTGGTTTTGGTTGGTTGATTTTTTTTAAGCCCCTAACAGTTTTAAGTCTGTGCAGCTGAAAAACAGACCATTAAAAGTAGCCCATAATTGCTGAACAGGCTGGCTAAGGGGAAAAGAAAATAGTTTGGGAGGGGGGATTGTTCTAGTGCTTGTGTTTAAATGTCAAAGAACAAAATTGTTTTCCATTTTGTACACAAGTGTTGTCGTACTCTCAGAGCCTGATGGAAAGTTAGCACAAGACCACTAGATAATAACAACATGACTAACTGAAGTGGGAAGTAAATGTTAGGTAGTCTGGATTAATAACTGTTAAATTTCACTTTGCTACATGGAAAATGCAAGATTTGATAAATTCTTCAACAAGGGAGAATAAATGTGTCAGCAAGGAGGGAGGGAGGGACGGATCTTCACATATCTACACTGAGCTTCCCTGTGGATTATAACTCTCTTACATCATGCAGTAAAAAGAGCAGAGAAGTCTTGGTCTTCCTTTTCACACCACTGAATTTTTCAGATTTTCTTTGTGAGTTAAGCCCAAGACATTTATAGTTATTGATCTGGGGTATGTTTAGAACTGTCACTGCATTCTGAACACATTAAATTATTGTAAAAAAAAATTTACTATTAATTTCTAATCTGCAAGGGCTTTTAGCTCTTGTGGTATCATATTTGATTGTAGAACTAAACAGCATCCTCTTGCTGGCTTGTAGATCTTAGTTTAGGACCAGTGTGTCCATTGTAAATTATCTGTGCTAACAAAAATCTAACACTTTTCTACCTTTAAGACTCTCATGGCACTATCTTACATTTAGTTGCTTTTCAAGGCAGATGGGGAAATCATCACATTGGGATCATGAGAAGTTAAACTAATGTTCTTTGTAGGTTTCATGGCTCTTTTCTTCTAGAGAACATTTTGGGAAGGTCCCATTTGTGAAGCAGAGCCAGCACATCGGAGAATGAACTAAATTGTTGCTATGTGGGAGGCAAACTGATTCTTCATTTAACCGGTCCATCACCCTTTCCAATTAAAAAAAAAATCACCCCCATTTAACTAGAAACTAGTGACTTGTTTGTTTGCTTGAGTGTAGTGTTCAACTTTGTTTAATGCTTGAGCCCAGAAAGTTTTGAGACCCTCTGAAGTTGATTGGTGTGTTCCTATGGTGAGTCCCATCTATTGAAATCAGTTTCTCAGCTCTCCTGTGGTAACTACATGGTCATGTAGTTTAGCTCTTACAGAGGAAAAAAA
>VXBZ01004417.1:15700-35559 GCA_013399135.1 Heliornis fulica | reverse complement strand
TTCTTAAAGAAGCCATGTTGCAATCCCACAACAGTCATCAGTCACAGAAGACTGGAAAGTAAAACAATGTGAGGAGTTACACCAGAGTACAGAACTTAGATAGCAGCATGGTATTCATCTGGTCACTGCTTAGAAAAGATGTAACTTATCATAATTCAGTACATCTTTACACTTCCAACAGCACTGTTTTTGCTACTTGGAATTGTTCTGTTAACCTCTCCATTCTTACGGTTCCTTCACTTTCTTTCTGAGTAAGATTCTCACTACTTGGCAATCCTGTTCTTGGGATGGTCTTAGCTGTTTTACTTCCAAGCCTTGCTGTGTGCAAACTGTAGCAGATCACTCTGGCCAACATGTGATTAGAGTCAAGAGCTGTAACTGGAAGCAGGGAATCCATGTTTTTTTGGAAGCTCTGAATTGTTATTTGCCACATAACCCAAGCAATTGTTTAAACCTGAGCACAACCTTCAGCCTTGTAATGGGTTAAAACCATCAGAAATTGGTTTACCAGACAAAGTAATAATCCTGACCATGAAGACCAAGGCGGAGCAAGTATATGCTCATGTTTCAGCTGTGTAATTTATTGCTGTTGAGATGGACCTTCAGTCATGGACAAGAGGAAAAAATCAATATTAATCCACTCATACTTGTAATGGAAGGATGTGGTCACATAAAAGTATCACTGGATAGTTCAAGACTGCAGGCCGAATTTGAAGACAGATGCTATGGAAACAATAGACCATAACAACATACCTGATATGGAAAAAATCAATCACACAGTTACTAGCTGCAAACTGATACACTTTGAGGAAAAAATATGAAGTACTTGAATTAGTTGTTAAAGAGAAGAGGTTTCATAATTATTTAATCACTTTAGAGGTCAAACCAATTAAAATATAATTTGTCAGATTTGTCTCTGAGATTTGCTTTCAGGAGGAGGGAAGAGGAGGATAATGTTTTTCTCAGTGTTTGTTGTCTTAACTTAAATGGTGAGATGCAGAGATAATAATAAACAACACTGCCAGCACAGATGTGGTATGTTTTTCCAGCCAGAAACTATGTAGGGTTTTTATTTGGAAACCAGAAGAGACTTAAAAAAAATTAAAAATCTTCACACTGGCTCCTACTACACATTAACAGCTCTCTGTTCTTTGGGTTGAGAGCGGGTCATCTTTGATAATGTGCGTTGCCAAATAGCAAACAGCAGCTATGAGGTCGTGTCTCAAATGTTCAATGGATGCTAATATTTGCAGTCTCTCTAGCTGCACTAGGCTTGTTACAAAAGCTCCTATTTAACATCAATTGCCATTTCTTCTAAAATTAAAAAATTAACAAACAGCCCTTTTTACAGGGTTGTGTAACCTAGTTGCTTTATTCACAGCAAGCTATGTCAATAATAACACTTACCTTGGATGACCTCTTCTATGGGTGTAAACTCCTTTGAAAAGAACAAGCAAATTACACTACATTTAAAAGCACACTTAATCAGCTGTGTGAGATAAACAACAGATCTTACTCTATTGAATAGCTAAGCTTTCTAGTACAAATAATAATAATACAAATACTGTTGTCATTAATAATCAACTTGATGAAAGTCGGCAGTGAGTGACACTGCTTAAGTAGGATGATTTACTGAAAGTTCTTATATAGTGGTACTGAAGCTGACTGACAAATTATGAAAAGTTCACAATAGCTGCCCATTTCTACTGGTCCTGGGAATGTGCTGAACATGTCTGAGGTTGGCCCAGCTCCTGCTTATACTAACAAAAAAAAAAACCCACACTTGTTTTTCAATATATTTTGATGCAAAAAAAAAGGTATATTTGCACAACATAAATACTTTTCCCGTGAAAACGTTTGTACATGCAAACTTGGTAAATAGCAAATGTATGAATGTACAAAGTTGCCATTCTTGAAAATAGAGTGCATCACAATATTAGTGATTACACACACAAAACCAATCTGAGAAATTATCCACAGTTTATCACTATCTATTAATTGTGTTCTTTCTACTTTTTTTTTTCCAGTCAAACTACTAGAGAGAACATTGCCACCTACCACAATGTGAATAACAAAAGAGAAAACATGAGTAGCAAGTAGCCAAATCAAACAGATCACAGATCTTCCTCACTATCCAGTGCATATCCACAGCCTGTCAAGTGAACTTAAGGAATAAATGGTTTTATTAGCAATATATTTTAAAAAAAGGATAATGAAAAATAAAATACTTAAGGACCAACACCTTAATGTCTTTGTTACATTTCTCATCAATAGCAAAAAGGTACAATTTCTGTGTAAATACACAAAACTTTCAAACATGTTACATGTATGCATACAAGTCTCATTGTATATGAACATATATGCTCCTGTGAATGCTTTTTTTTCCCCAGCAAACTCATGGACATTTTTCCCAGTTTCACTTGTCTCAAGTCCTTTCACTTGATTGGTGTCTGATCTCAGGCGTTGGGTTTTTTTTTGGCGTTAATGTGCACTCCTGGTGAAGTGCACAGTGCAAACATTGGAAACAATTAATGCAAATAAACAACAATCAATCTCCAGCTCTCAGAAGCATGTGTTGTGTTATTTTTGTGAAGAGGGATGAAAAAAATGTAGGATACAGTATAGAGGCCAACTTTGTACTCTTGAAAAAGGTGTCATTGCTATCAAAGTTAATGGGAGCTGTGCACACTTTTCCAAAGACAAAGTCTATATACTCAAGTAGCTAACACATCTCAAGGACTGGGGCTGACAGTCTTTCAAGTGGAATGGGATAACCACACTTCCTTTAAATAAATCAGTTGACTAAATGACTAACATAATTTAGGCACGGTCTATAAAGAGGAAAACAGGGACAGTACTTTCCTTTGAAGTAATGGCTATGTTTTTCCATGACTCTATGAAGCAAGAAGGCAAACATTTGCTACTTCTCCACAAAGCTGTTAAAATATTCTTGAATTATGCTCTTTATTATTTGGAGTCAAATGTATAGCAAAAAATATTTTAAAATATGCTTGGATTTTCCTGAGATGTTGTAAAGAATAGACCTTCACCTTCTGGCATGAGTTGAATTTGGATTAGGCACAGAAACACATAGAGGTGTCAGCTTTTTATTTATTTATAAATTTCTTTTTAAAGTTATTTATATTTGCTTGCTAGGCAGGTTTTTCCTCAAACTCTTACAAGCTTTATTTATTATTCATTTTCATCCCAGGAAGAGAAACTTGAAATATTTATCCACAGGATATTATTTTTTAAAAATACTTTCCACAAGTGCCAGATATGCTAAATGGCTAAATCCTTTCTGAAACAGCCAACATGATTATCTTCTCTGAAATCTCTCTTTAAAATGAAGTTAATAATTGCAACATTTTACTGTGAGCCAGGCAAACAGATAATAGGATGAAATGGTGACTTGGAAAGAAACTGTGGTCTAAACTTTCATTTCTGCAAGCATTTGCCCTAATTTCAAGGAGTTTTATTCTAGGTCTAACAGAATTAATCATTTGGGGAAATGCTAACCACAATGACAGACCTTGCTATGCTGAATGTTTTACAAGGAAGCTCTTTCGAGCCACAGGCTGCCACCGTGAGCAAACAACTAACGGCCAGCAGTGGTTTTGTTAGGCTCTGACAAGGGAATCAATAAAAAGACACGGCAAAGGTTCAATCAGAACAGACATTACTAATACGAAAGGCCTTTTGGGACCCACGGAAGCATGGAACTGCTTTTCCATGTTAATTTCTCCTTGCTACCCTTGGGGTTATCACCTTCTTTGGCCCCTGTTAATTAAAAACTGCCTCCTGTTAAGGTTCTTTGGCAGGCATTTGCCTTGTGTCAACCCATTTTGTTGACTGCTGAGAGAGGAAATGAAGGGAAGGAGAATTCAGAAACTGCCATGTGAAATGCTGCCAAAACCCTTCCTCGCAACAGCCACTTGACACAAACATGCAAATTTCTCTCTCCATCCCTTCAGATACAGAGACAAACTTACACAAGACATGTAAAAGGTAGATTTTAAATATTCATTGTGCAACTCTCTCTCTTTATTTTTTTTTTAGGATATTGATAGAGAAGTAGTCCTGATTATGGCTGTGCAAATAACTATTTCAGATGGGCGGCCAAATAGGGGAAAATATAAAAATGTGTCTAATACATTCAAATAAAGCTTGTGTATTACATTTTCTTTGTTTTCTCTCTTTCAAAACTGAAAGATACTCCTCTGCTCCCACTCTTCTCAGACTGCTTCATGCTCATGTTTCATTTTACCCACAGGGAAACATTTAATTTCTGGCTAGTTCATAAGAAAACCAAGAGCAATGAAATGACAGATTTTCCAAGAATGAGAGGGAGCTGTAGTAGCTCTGTTTTATTTAATAGTTCCATGATGAAAGCATTTGTTCTGGACGGGTTCAATCCCACCTCTGTCTGAAGGCATTTGGATCCCTCTGTCCCGAGAGACTGCAAAGGTATTCAAAGCGGAGAAAAGGCTTTTGGGCCACGGCGTAGCTCTTCACTCATTGCATATAAATAAATACTCATTAGACTGAGGACCCAGACACCACTACTAAGACACATTTTCTCTTTCAAACTCAGCAACTATTTTACACAAGTGTGGAAGGTCTCAAACCAAAGGGACCGAGGGAGGCCTACCCACAGTGTCAGATACCTATAACGCCACATTGCGAGTACACACAAAAGGGAAAGCTGTTATAAACTCAGACTGAGCCTCAAGGAAGGAAGGGGATGAAGACTCTGCTCTTAAGACTTCCAAGGCTCCAGATGAGC
The DNA here is from genome assembly GCA_013399135.1 of Heliornis fulica. Classification (NCBI taxonomy): domain Eukaryota; kingdom Metazoa; phylum Chordata; class Aves; order Gruiformes; family Heliornithidae; genus Heliornis; species Heliornis fulica. The sequence goes on along the minus strand of VXBZ01004417.1, from coordinate 30,773 downwards.
CACAGCTGACTTGACATTCCCCAGGCCACAGCCCAGCTTTTAGCAGCAGGCTGGGGAGAACAATCTCCTGCAGTCCCTAGGATGGCAAGGGACTCTGTATCCCTAATTTCACTGGAAATTTCAATGGAAATTCCAGGCTGACTAAGAGTTTTGAAAGATTTCTTTGCTGGAAATTTATCTCCAAATTTCATCTTCAACATTTTCTCTACAACTTTCATGGCCTATATTGTCACCTTTCTGGTTTAAGTATTCAGCGGGTTTAAAACTTCTTTTTCTAAGTAATTTTGCTGAATTAATATATTACATATGACTACCCTTTAGTAATTTAACATATTATATCCTTGGTTTCCATATGGCAAATACAATAGATCTGATCCTCATTTGATATCCACATGGAAACTCCATCAGTGTCACATTTGCACCATCTGAGAAACAGAACTAGTCTAATAAAATGTTGCATTTGGTATCAGTCATCCATACCACCCATATCATATTGCTAAGAGTGTCAAGAAGAAAATGCTTGTAAATAATTATTCTCTTAAAAACTTATTCTTACATAAAAAAGGCTCTTTAGATAGGATTTATGATTTTATTTCAAAGGCAGATGTGGAGCAATTTATTGTTAGAAGATAGAATTGTAATACCAGAGGTGAGTCAACTGACCACAGCTCAGCATCAATTATGCTTGGATTTTATTATAATGTAAATGACACTTTTTACTCAGATTAGTCAAAATAAGCACATTCCTCAAACATCATTAATTTTTAAAATCAAGCCTTTTTTTTTAACTTTCAGTAATTTTAAGTTAAATACACATCACTATCTGCCACCCACAGATTTCTGATTAACCTACAGAGTTGAGTCTTTGATAAAGGTATAATGTAAACCCCTTCCCACCTAATATTTAGCAGAGGCTTTTAAAGTGAAAGTTTCAAAGATGACTGCATACATTCATTCTGTAAAACCTGTGTATAATGGTGGGATCACCTGACTCTCCAAGAAACAAAAGAATTCCGTTATCAATATAAGCACTTCCATTTGAAAGCAAGGGAGTGTGCATAATCAAGTATTTTAGTTACCCCATTCCATCACTGCGTACTGTGTATTCTATGTCTGAATTTAAATGTCCTATTAGGGAAAATCAAGTAAGGAGAAGAAAAAGAGAAAACTGATTTGTAAATTAATGTGTGAAAACCTGTCTGAGGTTTACATTTCCTCTCTCTTGGCTCCATTTCACCACAGTGGAGAATGAGACATTCCACATGACTTTTTCTGCCTTTCCTCTTTTTTTTTTTTCCTCTGTGAAAATAAAAAAACTTCAGAATCAAAAGAGTCTGGTAGCTCAGAAGCTAGAACAATTTTTTTCAGTACCATTATACACTGTACATTCAATGACTGCTACTACTTGATTAAGAACACATTCAACTGTGTAGTAGTGGTAAAATCTCATCTGGTTGAGTGCACTGTTGAAGTGGAACCAGCTTGATTTGAGCAAGAATCTCAGCACCATTTTTTAAAGTGATTATAACAAGCATGCATTGCCTCAGTCGCTTAGTATCTGTTCCTGGAGGGAAAGGTCCAGAAGTCCAGCATTTTCAAGATAAGACTTTTGCACTGAAATTTGCACTGAAATAAATGAAGGAAGCATTGTGGCAGTGACGTGCAAAAGGAAACGGCTTTGAGGAGAGGATCCTCTTCACCAACCAGTAAAAGACAAATGACGGCCTCTAGCAAAATTGTTGAAGACTTGTCAAAATAGCTGAAGTAAGTGTTACTGTTCTGTCACAGTATGTTTATTAAAAGGGTTGGGAGGATGATAAGGAATGTGCATTTTCTGAAACACCCACCCCTGCAAGCTATTACAGCTGCAAGGCACCAGGGCAAAACTCTGCAGCTCTTCTGACTGTAATGTTGGGGCTGCAGAAGCATTTACACGTTGTCCAAAACCAGTTCTGACACACAGAGCAGAACACAATTGCGTCCCAACACTCAAAGTATGATTTTCTCTATTGTTCCCTCTTATCCTAAGGTTAGACAAAAAAGGTTCAAACCTGTTAGAAAACTCCATGAGATTTCACCCTGTAAAACCTTCTAACTCTTCACTATGAGAGGTGGAACAACATTGTAGGAACACAAGTGACCCATACATTTGTTGGTATCTCTGTAAGCTTTGGATTTAGTTTAAGCAATTTCTAGAAGCTGATATAGCATTTAGTTGAACTGAATTGCTTCAAACTCTCAGACACTTAATTTACCCTGGTTATGAGATAGACCTGCTGCAGATGTAAGGGCAGAGACACATAGACCCTGTGTGTCTGTATGCTGCTTCATGGCAAAGTATATACGTGTCTGTTCAGACCACGTATCTGTATGATAGAGCCCACCGTGTTTCTCTACCCTAGCACATCTGCGAGTTATTGAAATGCATTACAAAAGCATACACTTTGAGGAAATATGTAGATCTAAAAATTACCTCTACCAAGCCAGAAAAATGCCTGAAAAAGTAATCGGTGAGATTTGAATACTGTAATATTTTACATTTTATATATTCTAATATTGCAATATCTGCGGCATGAAACCCACAACACTGCATCAAGAACTGTTTATCATTTTAAATATGTATCTGCAGGCTGCTGTACATTTTAAATGAATAATACCAACAACAGCTCACAAAAGCAAGTAATACATATCATTGGCAATCACACATCAAAACAAGTTAAATGTTTGGCATTGCATTCACTACAATGTAGGTAAATCATTTTGATGTTAACAAATACACACAGAAACTTCCCTTACTCAAAAAGGTAAATCAGGTTATTTTATCTCTAACTATATGGCAGTAATGTATAGAGAGAATCCTGCTTTATTTTTTTCCTTTAGAAGTTTAATATTTTATTATAGTAGAAGGGGGCAAAGCAGCTAACTCATCCCCTTCTGACAACCAGTTTCTTTGTCTAATTTCCATTCATTCCTTTGGCAGCTAAAACACCTTGAAATTACCTTCTCCAGCATGGAAGAATGATTCCTACCCCCTCTCTCCAGCTCTAGCTGTCATTGTGGTTAGAATTTTAATTAGTAAAGCAGCGAGGAGGGAGGAAAATCACGGAGAAAAGTGCATGAAAGATTCACCAGATCAGGGAAGACAAAGAAGCGTCAGAGGCAGCCTCACAGCTTCCTTATTACAGTGGCAATTGCAGGGCTGTACTTGAGTCTGTAGCACTAACACAGCACTGTCCTTTAGACCTCTAGCAACACCAGGTTTCTGGGGCATTAGAAAACATTTTTATCAGTTGTCACTTGGAGCAAGACAGGGCTTTTAAAGCACTCCAAGTAGGAGCTGCTCCACTGCCGGGCTCATTTTGGCCCTTTGATCTGCTCTGCAGGACTCTGAGCTCAGAACTCAAGCCACAAAGACAAGATTGTCAATGATTCAGACTGCTACCATCCAACCATTATGCCAATTAATATTGTAATTATGTATCAGCATCTGGACTTTTTATAAAACAAAGGAAGCCTCTAAATGCTAAAATGATGGGGGAGAGAAATCTTTCCATATTTTAATTTGGAAATAAAAAATGTATTTTAAGAGCAGCAACACCATGACTGGTCATTCAGCTGTCTGTGATCTTCATGGGCATTTTGCCTTGACATTGTGGCTTTGATGCTGCAGTTTAGCACAGGAGGCAGCATGGACCAGGAAAGGAAGCCCTTAAAAGCTAATAAACGGGGTGCTGGATTTGCACATGCCTGCATCACCCTGGTGAGCTACAATTGCCCCTTAATTGCCTTGGGAGGCTTCCCAGGCTATTCTCACCCTCTCCTCACTCAGCTCCAACATTTCTGCCCATCTCTGACTGGTGCAAGAGGAGCTGGAGCAAAGACACCAGCTTCTGGAGGGGACCTCCATCCATCTGGGACTCTGCTCCTTACTAGGTCAGCCAGCACTATTCCCCACTGTTATTGCTATTGCTGTTGTCACTTGTATTATATGAGCACATTCAGTTGACAAGTAAGATCAGCAGCACACTGTGCATGGCAAGGTACATGCACGTACTAAATGTGAGAATGAATATGTGCTATTATCTATTCAATAGCAGGAGAGCTCAGGAACTGAGGTGCTGAGTGTCAGAATGGGAAATTGAATCCCATTCCAGTGCCTGAACAACAAATTTATTCTTTCTAAACTCATATCCTCTTGACCCAGTCCTTGTACTCAAAGACATTTTAATCAGCCAAGAGCAAAATTTTCTGCCTCTGCAGGGCCTGATCCTGAATTCCTTGCTCACACGACTGGTTTTCTTCCAGTGGATCCAAGCTTTCAGCAGATAACGACAGAGTAATAACCAGAGGAGATTTAAAACATTTTAAAAGAGGTTTATCAATCTATGCCACTGATCTCTCAAAAAAATTGTGATGTGCTCCTATTTCAGCAGTTATTGCAAAGGCTAGTCATTCACAGAATATTTGCTAGAAACCACCAGGAGTTTTTGAATGCTTTGTTTGACAGACATTCTATTTGTGTTTCACAATGAGTCTTAGCTATTATTCTACCCAGAATAAGAGAGAAGAATTACAACAGCCAGCTTCGCACAGAGGATCATTGTCCAATCTCTAGCAAATACTCCACTAAGGGAACAAATTGGCTTGCTGACCTTTTGTCTGGTAACACAGCACATGACATCTTTGCAATTTATGGAAATCAATCCACAGAGAATTTTGGGTTTCAAGTAATTGTATCTCAGTGCAAGATCTAAATAAAAGTGATGATAGAGGTAATTAGGAAAGTAATAGAACAATACTGATAAAACCCCAAAAAAGAGGTTCAAAGCACCAATCTTAACCATACAGCTGAACACACTGGTAAGAAGCCAATCATTACAGCTAAAGTAAATTGCCAGCTGTTTTAAAGCACAGCACTGTAATTGCTACCTTCCAGTCCTGGCTGCTAAAATAGCAGACAAGAAAAAGAGAACTAAAATCCAGATCTTTAAAAGTAGCTCACCACTTTTTCCTTTAATTGCTTGCCTGCTCTGAAATAATCTACATTTTATGGAATGTTTAGTGACAAGGAAGATTTTGTGCAATGCTTTTGCCACTATGATGATCTCATTCTAAAATACCCCTATGAAGACCATATGTGTTTTTGGAAACTCTAAGGGAGATAATGTTTGATACTTGCCTCTAGCCAAATGGACCCAGTGGGCAAAAGATGACCTAATGAAAGGCACTAGATATCACCTTTTCATCTCACCAATCAGCAGAAACACTTATGCACAAAAAAGACCGAGTGTTCCCGTGGAAGCAACATGGGCAGGAGAATCAGAGATACATCTACTATTTTCAGTCTTGAACTGAAGTTGTCATCTCTGAGGTATCATCTCACATCCCTGTCATCCCACCAGACCTAAAGCTCTCTTTGGGGATTCAGCAGGAGCTGGAGTTTTAATTGAGAAAGGAGGTATTGTTTGTTCCTACAGGGATGGGACAAGTCTGTAGTTTTACAATGGTAATAATACCTCAAGTTCCAAGAAATTAACAGGAATTTGATTGATGCACTTTCAGGAGATCGGTTACAACAGTAATTTGAATTGTGTCTTGCCTTAAAAGCTCATTCCATGTTGCTTTCAAGAAAGCCTTAAATTGGAAAATTTGTCTAAAAAATCGTGATGTAACTCTTAAAATGCTCCATCAAACAGCAGTACAAGGCACCCCAGTGACCCAACAGCTGGTGGTAAGTGGTCATGATCATGTCTCTGTATGCAGTCTGCTCATTCAGTGACTCAATAATAACACTAACTTAAATTCCAACCCTCCCCTAGTTCCTCAGTCACCTGGTGATGTCACTGGAAGGATACCATCACAAGGCAAGTGAACAAGCTAGAAACTAGTCCTAGTTAATGCTATGACCAACAGATAGTACCAAAGCACTCTATTCAGAAGTAAATTTCCACAATACTGTTGTAAAGTCACTCCAAGAAACAAACAATACATGAATAAAAAAGATGAAAATTGTGGGTAACGTGCCAGGAAATTCAGATTTATCTAAATAGGGATGTGCTGAGAGTTGCACAAATGTCATGTAAGAGCAGGATGAATCCAACCCAGTTCTTCAGCCATGGAGAATGATTTCACATAGATTTTAAGAGTTGCCCTAGGACTTTTGTGTTAAAAATAATTTTAATATCCTCTCAAGGAAAATCCCTGGTATGTATGACTTCTTCAGCATTAGCTAGTGACTTCCCAAGCTTGATAGCTTTTGCATTTCTGGCATTCAGAGTGGGTTTAAAGGTCAGTAAATGGAAAAAGAAGATGTAACCCCAGAAGTCAAGTATTGATCCTATTGAGGATTATCTTCAAAGCCTGGACAAAGCTGGGGAGTCCACAAGGATAAGAAGTTGAGTTAGGGCTCCTGGATACATTTACAGCAATAAATTGTGTAAAGACAAATGGTGCTGCGTTGGTTATGAGATTACACAGGGATCCCCCAGAAAGGTTCAAACCACAATGCAAGAAAGAAGAAACACCTACACAGCACCAGCACTTCTGATTTTACTGACAGCCATAGTATTTCATGTATTCTAAACACTCAGAGCCATGGAATTTCCGAAGAGCCATTATAAGAGGCNTTTTTTTTTTTTTTTTGTATAAACACTTCTTCACCTCACAGTTGTGAAAAATATTCAGAAACAGGAAAGTATGATCATTCTGAAAGCCCAGACCTAGGAGGCAGGGAAAGAAAGACACAAGGTGAAATAAAGAAAGCAGAGGAAAATAGCACTAATAAGACCAAATGGAAACGACATTGTACGTGTCTGGATCTTTTTCTTTCTTACACAGTTTGAATCTGACAAATCTGAATGGCTGATATTAAAAAATGAGTAACCTAATGAGAGAAAAGTGGAGAGATTTAGAAGAAAGGGTTAACGATCTACAGAAGTCTCATGTCATGGTATTCCAGACTGAAGATTTCCACTCAAAATAAAGCATTCACAATTTTTTGGGAGACCTCCATGGAGGTGTCCTTTCTAACCCCCCTTCACAGTGGAGATTTTCAAGTTCATAGGTCCCCCCTCAACTTGTATCCCTAAGTTTTCTTTTGAATGCAATGATTCATTTTGACATGTTAGGAAAAAACACCAATGTCAATACATAGGGGAGGTCTCCTAAAGGCTAATTGAAAACAAGATAGTTTCAAAAAAAAATGCTCATCTCTCAGACTTATGCCTCCCTGCACAGATATAAACAGAATAAAATGTCTCAAGTTGAGATCATGAATTTTAGAATCCACTTTGTTGAAATACGTCTTTGCACAGCCTGTCAGAAGACAGAATACAGATGTTCAGTGTTTTCCACACTAATCTTCAAATAAACCACATGATATTTATGAGTGTTTCTCAGTGGGTCTTAGGTCAAACAGCCTGAAAACTACAGGCGATCAGATTTTGATTTGGAAGCTAAAAGTAGACGCTCCTTTTCTCCTGTCATTTGAAAAAAAACTTGTCTGGAGAGGCTTTGCCAGAGAGACCTTTTGTTTCACTTTTCCCCCCACTGCTCCTGTCTCACATGGGATCACCTGCAAAAACAGTGCCCGAGGGATCTATATTCAATTTTCTAAAGCAAACATAACACAAGCACTGTTCCTAGGTTACAATTTTGACTCATGTAATGCAAAATGTGAGAGAACTTCCCCTAATGGCATTCAAATCATGTTCTTGCAATTTTCAAGTGTCAAGTTTTTTTCATTTGCTTCTTGGAAAAGAGATGTTTTCACATGCTGACTTTGTGCACTGAACAACTATGCAAATTCTGTAGCATGCCAGCATGCAGTGTTCCCCATGTCAGGCAAATATCTTTTCCAGAGGGCAGTAAGAATTTATAAGTTCTTACTTTGTGTATAGATACTGAAAGTCTTACTCAGGAAAAGGGATACTTAATTATCACTCTCTCTACACAGAGACTGAGGTCAAATGGGACCATAAGATCTTATGCAGTTTCATCTACTTAGATTTGTATTGAGCTGATTAACTTACATTTGGTTAGAGTATAGTTTGTGTTTGATCAAACTGTATTTTTTTATAAGTTTTCACTGTTTACAGAGTAACACATAGACAGTTCAACAATGGCCTCAAGATTTCAACAGAAGAAACATTAAATGGAAAAAGCCACAAGTTCAGTCCCCAGTGGCACACCAGTGTGACATATTAGGGGATGTACAAGTCTAGATATGATAACTTTGACAGCTGCTTTTACACACACTAAATAGCAGGACACCTCTAAGAAAGATGAGAAACCTACCAAATAGCAAAAACGCTGATGAGCTTTCTTATCTCTGAGATCAAGTCCTGCAGGTTACACCACAGCTGGCAGACTAAGAGGTAGTGTCTTGTTCACTTTATGCTGCTGTGGAATAAACAAAGATTACAGATTCATATTTTCTACTGGAGATTTNTTTTTTTTTTTTTTGTGACACAGTAAGCTACATCCTCCTTACAGAGAACAGAAGGATTTGCAGAGTGTTGTAAAGCAGCAGGCAGCAGTGCTGCAGCAACCCTACAGCAAGCAGAAACCATTCTGGCTCCCTTAGTAAGGGAAGGAGCAGAAATTATAAGTCTTTACATTATCCTTTATCTTCTGTTTATCTTGAAGTTCTGGCAGCTGCTCAGTTCCTTCTAAAAAGGGACTGCAGTCAGTAGTTAAATTTCAATCTCACACCCTCGTCCTGATCCAGGAGGAAGAGAAGTGAACCAAAAATGCAGTGTGCATTTGGAACATTTCATAAATGCAAGTTTTAACTGAGAGAAAAGTCATCAACATTCCATTTGAAAATATGGTGAAGAGTCTGTAGTGCACAACCTGTAGTAAGTAACTGGATCCCTTGATCTGCTTTGATGCATCATCTCCAAGCTTTCTGTAATGAAAAACATATAAAAAGACAATGAAAGAGGGAGAGGAGTTGCATTTTTCAAATCCTTCCTAACTGAGGTCATAGGAAAATTAGACCCCATTTTTTCCAGAGATATCTGCAAGGACCAAATTTGCAAATATTCATCAACCTGGCAGTGAAACAACAAATGTATGGCTCTTTATCAAATAACCATGGAAGTCTCAGTCACTGGCACAGCCTGGGCAGTGACAAATGTGTGGTCATACCAACAGCAAGTAACTCACTGTTTTTGATATTTTTAAAAGAGGGGCAAATGCCTTCACGGAAGGTTAAGAATGCCAAGTTTAAGTGGATCATATTTAAGTCACTTGCCATCTAATACTTATTTTTCTATTTCAGTATGTCAACATACTGAGAATTGGCTCAAGTAAATTTGTTAGGCACCAACACACAGCAAAATCTCTGCAGAATTGTAATGAAAGATTCAGGTTTTGTTCACTGAACCTAGTTGTTAATACTATTTATTCCTGATTGTTTAAGAAATGGGACATGGCAGAATACAGGTATACTGTGACACTTGCAGAGTACTGTATGTTCAGCAGAACATGTGAAAAGGGAAAAGTGAACTAAGTAAACCAATATTTTTATATTGGCGTGCCACCACAAGCAACGTGTAGAGGATACTTTTCCTCACACAGCAAGAGATTAAAATGGTAAGAAACCCTTTCATGAATGTAGCACATTGAAGACTTTCCTTTCCCCATTGCTGAATTTCCGCACCTGGCTGACTTGTGCTTATCTTGAGAAAAGCAATGTGTGTGCAGCTGCCTCCACAATTCCAGTCAGCAAATAAAAAAGGTGAGTTGGTTAAGCAGTACAGCTAGGCTGAGTAGGTGAGCTGTGAGCAATTCCAATTTTTCAAGGCTGGGTTCCTCTCCACCTCCTTCTTCTGTTCAAAGCACTCCTCCATCTGTCTTACCAGCTTTCTTTCCACATCTCCTTGTTCTCCTTCTTTCCACCTTCTCCAGATGTGCAGCTGCAAACTCCTTCTCACATCTTCCCCTGTTACCATCCACCCTCTCCTGTGACCTTCATTCATCTACTATGCACTACCTCATTTCTCTCTTGATTCTTTAGGTCTGAAAAAGAAGTCTACCCAACCTTGCAGCTACATCATGGGACAGGTAAGCTTGGGGAACTCAGTTTGGCTGACTGGACATTTCAGCAGCAGTGACAAGGTGTCTTTTGGCTACTCGTTGGCCAGAAGCTCAGCCTGCAGTCTACACTGGGGTTGTAGCCCAGGGCTGAAGCTGACACATTGAGCTTTGCATAGGTACACAAGGATCTGCCAAGCCAAAGGAATGACTTGTGCAAAACATAACAGCACATTTACTTTTCGTAGAAAAACCTTACTCTGGGGCTTCGAGGTGCAAGCACAGGAAAAGAAGGCAGATTGCATGTCAATCCAAGCATTGGTGGAGCGATCAGATTATAGGCTGTGAGGATAGATAATGCAGTCTTCAAAAGAATAGCAAGTAGCAAGAGGAGCTATAAAATAGCCACTGACACTAGTTATTATTCAAACTATAATTCTGGTCCTTACTCCCCCTTAGAGAAGTATTCACAGAAAATCATATTTTAAAGCCTAAACTGCACTTATCTCACACCTCTGAATCTGGCACAGAATAACCAACTTCCAGCAAGGAATGAAGAAATAAAGCCAGCAGAAAGCTGCCTAACTGAATTCTTGGGACAATGAAGTGTGAACAGGTGTGATGATGTGTTAAACAGCATGTGGCAAAAATGCCTATGCTTGCTAATGAGATGACAGTTGCTTGTTAGGCAAACTGTCCTAGTAAAATCATCTTTGCCTGGTACCTATGCCCTTGGGCTCACATCCAATCAACCTGAGAGCTGCAACGTGTCACTCAAAATGACATTCATCAGTATAGACAACTATATGAGATCTATATGCATAGAAATCTCCAGTGCTCACTACCATTAAGGTAAATGCAAGTTTTCATCAGACTAAGTTTGGAATGTGCAAGCTTCCCTAGCCAAAAAATCTGGGACTGATGAGAATTGCAAGCTCCACTAGTGGGAAATACAGACTAATTATCTTTCCATCTCTATTCAGTGTATTTCTGTAGCTTGAAAAAACACTGATCTTTTCCAATGAAGTGAGTGCTAATAAATTTACATATTAAATTGTGATAAGCTAAAAGAGAAGTGGAACAATATGGGATTGTCTGTGATTTCTCTACCAGAACACAGTTTTCCTATTTTATTTATTGGAGAGAGAAAGAAAAGGAGGCAGGGAAGGAATAGTAATCATCCTATAATTATTCCTCCTGATTTATTTTTTTTAAAGAGTATTGTGTCTTTTGCATCTTAAAGAAACGAAAAAGAAATTAAAATCTACTGCCAATACATATATCAACATATCAACAGCTAAAACTGTTGAAATCAATAAAGGAGGATGATACATTAACCTTTAGAGAGCTAGAGTTCAAGATGAAGACTGATGGAGTTGCTTCTGTGTTTGCTCAGCTCATTTAAACCAGTATACAATGTAAGTTAATTGGCCATTTCAAAGTAGTGCACAGAGATTTAAGTTTAAAAAAAATTACTTCAGTTGGATTATTATTACTGCAGCAAACTTGAAATGTCCTTAAGTTGTTTCCATGTTCCCTTACTATGAATAACAATACAGAAAGTATATTGTATTGTAATGTATGCTTTAATTGACAACCTTTTTTGGCTCATTTTCTATCTTTTTTTTTTTCTTGCCATGATACTTACTTTACTTTGGTGGAGAGGAGTGAGGAGAAATCACACACACTAAATAGATCACAGCATACAACCACATAAACCCTGGCATAAAGGATTTTGGATATTTCAAGGAAAAAAGATTTCTGACAAAATGCTTTCTGGAAATTCATCTTCCACAGCATTGCAGGAAGGCAATTTATATTCAGTGTTAATGACAGTAATATGCGAAAATACAATGTCTGCTGAATTGAAAATAGTTCCTCTTTGCTTTTAGCCAAAAGGAGGATATTCCTGGCATATGTTGAAAGAAGTTTGGTATTTTCAAGTTAATTAAGAGAAAGACTGAAGAGGATGCCATGCAGAAAAAGACACTTCTTTTTTTCCTGAGCTTTTTGAAAATATTTCAGCTCCTTCAAAATAATTTTGTACCACTTCAGCAAAAAATTCTAATAACATTAATGACTTAGAGGAAATACATGCAAATACCAAAGTATTATGATAAATTGTAGGTCCCATTCATTTTTAAGATTAAATACTGCCACTGAAAAAATTCAGTTTGCCTAACGTCATAGTCATTGCTTTCCGTGACAGCTCTTGTTTTCTAAATGTTAAGTGTGAAATAACTCACAGAATAGAAATTATTTACAGTATAACCACAGACATATTTAAAGGGATAGAAGCATTTAAACACATATATATACTGAGAAAAAATATAATTGTATCTTTCTGAACTCAAGTTGACCTATATGAGTGTGCTGACACAACATAATTATGATGAACAACCTGGTTACAGAATGTGAAAAGCTTCCTGTGACTGTTCTGTTTTCATGGATATCTGTACAATATAAATTGGAAAAACGTCCTGCAAAACCCCAAAAACCCAGTTGTAATAAACTGTCTTTAGAATCAATAACTGTTTTATTATTCATAATGCGTGATGTGCAAAGATGAACGTGTAGTGCAATAAATTTAGTGCTCTATTCTTTAATACAATATGATTTTACAATATTGCTAATGTGCACAAAACATTCAAATATAGAATATTGGTACATATGAGATTTTTGGTAAATTTAAGTTAGGGAGAAGTCCAGGCTAAATCTCTGTGTTGCCCAACTGAGGTCAGGAAAATCAATATTTTTCATAATTTGCACGTGACAAGGAAGCTGAAATGAGAAAACTCCCAAATTAGAAGATACACCTCTCTGTTTAGCCTTAGATTTTATTTATTTATTTATTTTTAACAGGCATATTCTTTGAAATCTAAGGCATCTAAGAAAAGAATGAATAGACGTTTAAATTCTTTCCAATTAATTTAGTATGCATGTGATCAACACAGGGGACTGCAGTAACAATTTGAAAACTCTCTCATCTTCAATTAACTTCAAAATCCTCATTTGCCTTTTAAATTTAACCATATAATAACAGAAGAAATACAAATTTGCGACAACTACAGATTTATAAATATGTTAAGGGGGAGTGTCAGGAGGATGTAGTCAGGCTCTCCTCAGTGATGGCCAGGGATAGTACAAGGGGCAAGGGGTCAAACCGGAGNGACTCCAGCTGATAATTATTAAGTTAAACTTCTGAGCAGTATTTGCATATGTAAAGCACACTTTCCCTGCTGAAGCAACAATGGATGCTATAATGCATTTCCTGATTGTACAGCACTTGGATTTGGGGAACCTGGGCAAAAGAGTCTGTTTTGCATATCTTTCCTTACCCTCATCAGGCCAACCATTCAGAAGAAATGCACTTCCATACACTGACAGCTACAAGCTAGAGCAGAGAGAGTCCTAACCCTGCATAATAGGAAAAACACAACCATTCATTTCAACCAGAATGCCTCTACTAAGACTAATATAAGACAGAGTTTTGCATATTCACCCCTCTGATTACTATCCATTACTCATTGTTCAGGTGGGCAACGATGAAGTCTCTCAGAGGAGCCTGAGAGCTACCAAAAGAGACTTCAAGGGTTTAGGGAGGCTGATTGAGGGAGGGGGAGCACAAGTGGTGTTTTCCTCTATCCCATCCAAGGGAAAGTGGATCCCAGCTCAGGAGCTGGCGGGGCGCATTGAGAGGGCTTTTAACTAGGTACGAAGGGGGAAGGGAATAAAATGATGCTCACTGGCATTGAGTGAGTAGTTCACAGATATCAATCTGAGTTTATGAGTGAAGAGGGTAGTGGTCAGTGGGAAAGAGAAGGGCTTGGGTAGGATGTTGCTATACGAGTTTGAAGGGAAAAATCTTTGGATTACCCTGAAGGATCTTGTGAGGAGTCCTCTGAGGAGATACCCTTGCTTATTCCCTGCCTGAAATCTTCTTGTATCCCTTTAGGGATACCTGCACCTGCTGTCTCCCTAAAGTGCCTGTATACAAAAGCATGCAGCATGGGAAATAAGAAGGAAGAGTTAGAGATCTTTGTGTGATCACAAGGCCATGATCTCATTGTGATCACGGAGACATGGTGTGACAGCTTGGATGTCACAACCTAAGCACAACCATGACAGCAATGCTGTCATGGTTGTGCTTAGGAAAGACAGGATGGGGAGGCAAGGTGGTAGTGTTGCTCTGTAGGTGAGAGAGCAGCTAGAAGGTATTGAACTCCGCCTGGGGAAGAGTGACGTACCTGTGGAGAGCTTGTGGGTAAGGATCAAGGGGGAAGCTAGTACAGGTGACACAATTGTGGGTCTGTATTATAGGTTCCCTGATCTTGAGGAGAAGGTTGATGAAACCTCCTTCAAGCAGCTGGAAGCAGCTTCATCATCCCAGGCACTGGTTCCTATGGGTGGCTTAAATTACCCAAATATTTGTTGGGAAAGCACCAGAGCCAGGCACACGTGGTCCAGTTTCTGGAAAGTGTTTCAGACACCTTCCTTATAAAAATGGAGGAGGAGTAAACGAGGGGAAGGGTGGTAATGGATGTTGTCCTTACTAATAAAGATGGGCTTGTTAGGGAAGTAAAGGTTGAGGCAGCTCTCCAGAGAAGGAGACTCCACAACCTCTCTGGGTAGACTGTTCCAGTACTCTGTCACCCTCAGAGTGAAAAAGTTCCTCCTTATATTAAGATGGACCTTTCTGTGTTCCCATTTGGAACCATTTCCTCTTGTCCTATCACTGCCTATCACTGGGAAGAGCCTGGATCCATCCTCCTGACACACACCCTTAACATATTTATAAACATTAATGAGGTCACCCCTCAGTCTCCTCTTCTCCAAGCTGAAGAGACCCAGCTCCCTTGTCTGAGGTCCCAAGCTGGTCCGTCTCCAGGTGTCTGCTTTCTATACCATGTTCCAGTGTTCTGAATAATAAACACATTTTTATTTTAAATTCAACAGCTGTGGAATATCCTAGCTGTTTGGGAAAAAAATACCAGGAAAAAAAAAAAAGAATTGTTTTATAGAAAGCTTTCTAACA
>VXBZ01004417.1:2873-15681 GCA_013399135.1 Heliornis fulica | reverse complement strand
CTAACAAACATTTTTTTCAATAATACCGTTGATATAACTAATATACATGTATGTTGAGGAATAAGGCAATTTCTCTATATTAGTCACTTGTCTTAGCCATAAACAAGTTACTGACTGACATTGTTAAAAAGGTGCTCAGTGTCTCCTGATGCATATCACATGGAAACTGAAATATCTTCAACTCTGAAATCTGCCAAACGGCTCATCTTGTCCAATATCAGCAGACTATGTTCTAGGATTGCTTCTCATGTGTTTCGATGTTTTCACAAGTCACTCTAGCAGTAAAAAGACAAAGGAAAGATAATATCTTACGGAGGTTTGGATAATTTTCTCACATTCATTTTCTGTCAGAAACATTATTCATTTATGCTTATCTAATGTGTATCATTGAAAAAAAAAAAAAAGCCTTTACAGAGCACATTAATTGTGTCCCCCCATTAACCTTAAAAGTGTAGTGCTTTTAACCAAAACAAGAGTTTCACCAAACCCAGAGACTCTTACTAGAGCTCTTCAAAGTTTCATGTCTCCCTTCTGTATATTTCCATTTCTTTTCTCCTCAGGTGTGTGTCAGGCCTACAGCAGAAAATACTGAGCAAATCAAGCTCAGTATGACCTTTTAAGTCATAAAAGTATGACCTTCTAAGTCATAAGAGTATGACCTTTTAAGTATGTCATGAATCATCAAAAATCATCATAAGAGCTATTGCAGAAAAAGTGTGTCTGAGCGATCCTGCCATGGAGGTAGTGCATACAGGACACTGCCTCATGCTTCATTCAGCATGTCTCAGTTCGTCTCTTTGCAAGGCCCCACTCAGATTTTCCATGTCAGTTATACCATCGGCCCCAGGATGACTTTTAGGCTGCCCAGAAGGAAATTTTTCAACCAATTTTTCAAATTATCTCCAAGAACATGGCCAAGGGAAATGTGACTGATTTTCAAATACAAAGTGCTTATAGCAATGTAATATGACAGAATATTTTTTCAGCCACCTTTTTCTTAACCAAAATTAATCTTATTTCTTTCCCATGAAGCACTCTCAGGCAATTTCTTTAAAATCTGCTAAATTTGTCCAAAATAAAAATGTGGAAAGATTGAAGTCCACCTGTGTTCAGCAACAATGTATTAGAACTCATCAAGAAAATTCCCCACTGAACACCAACTTTCCTTATTTCTACAACAAAGATGACAATTGCAGATGTGGTTTTCTGTGCTGCAAAATAACAGGATGAGCTTTTGCTTAGCTTTTCTATTTTCTGACTGTTGCTGCCTATCCTCTAATTAATTCTGCAAATAACTATTATCATAATTGTGTATTTCAGATATAACATGAAATTAATTTAAATTTATATCAGCATTATTTAGATTGCATTTCAGTTTTTTAATAAATATATGAATGGTTAAAATAACCACATTAACCATTTAAATGAATATGGAAGGTACATTTTGCACAAAGAAAACACTGTAGCCAGTGGATCAATATATTAAACTCTCCATCACGATTTATGTATTAATGCTTCTGTTTAGGCATAACTAAAACTAATGGAGTTTAATGAGGAGGTAACAGTCAACAAAATAATTTTGCATTAATAACTTATTTGCCAGAGACATAAACTGAAATATACATATGTAGACTTCCCCATTCCAACACAGAACAGTAATTATATGTATCTATTGGGAGCAAGAAAGGAAACATACTCCTGGTGACAGAAGAAAAGTGTAACTAGCTAAATGTAGTAGCCTCAAAGTCATATTTGCACTTACCAATTTTAAAATATTTGCCACCATCAGAGGATTTAAGCACAGAAATACAGGCCAGATTCAGAAAACAGATATTTCTCTGAGAAGATGTGGAAGCACAGGAAAAGCCTTCTGGTTAAATAACAACACTACATCGTGCCAGCTCTCTGTGACCTGGAATGTAGAAATCAATGTCAGAATTCTGCTGCAATTTATTCAGGGGCGGGGGACAAAAACAAGTGTGGAAGAGTTTGAGGACAGCTTCAAAGGGATAAGAAAGTTCTCAAAATGTGAACTGAAAAAGCCTGAAGAACCCAATTACCTGACAGAACCTGCCCTGGAGAGTGCTCTGCCTGGAGGCAAAGGACAAGAGAGGTTCTGAGCTGACCCATTGCTCTGGAAAGCCTAGAGCAAGCTATGTTCTTAGATGTTCACCCAAAGTCATTTTCTGAAATATGTAAAGTGTCAGTGCCATTTACTCTCACAAGGAAAGCCTAATGGAGGAATATAACTAATAGCAAGTCATTTTCTACTCCAGGCATATCAAGCACATTGCTCCAGCAAGCTGTGAAGTCATATGTAACCACCCAGTCTTCGATTGTCAGTTTGAGCTGGGCCTTCAAAGCATTTCAAAGGAATATATAGTATTTCTAGAAGTCTGCTGATATTAAAGTGGTATTAATGCCTACAGACATGACATTCTGATTTTTGGCAGGAAAACAACAGTAGAAGGTGGTGATCAGAGGACACAATTAGCTTTGGAAAGAACTGCTAAATAACTGAACAGAGATAGCAAGGCTAACACAGAGAGTCAAATAGGAGGATGTTTAGTTAGACATAAGTATCTGTTGTCTCTGTTTGTCTGATGAATCTGTACCAATGGATTAGAGAAACGGAACTTACTGGGAACAAAATAGGATGTATAAATACATATGATACGCATATATATATAAATTTCTTATAAAAAACTATACATATATAAAAGTGTATGTGCATACAAACACATATGTGTATATACACACAAAATTGCTTGAAGGTGGATAGGGTGAAAAAAATGTTAGCAAGGACACATATAGGTCTCTCTGTGGAAAGTTGTATGATTATAAAATGTTTGATATATTTATAATTTCACAAGAAGACTTTTGCATTTGAAGACTAGTAATCTTGAATAGCTAAAAAACAGACGAATGGAGAACAAGAATCAAAGGAAATGGTGATTTCCTTCTGCCATAGGTTATAGTCTGTCAAAGGGGCAAACTATTAACTTGCAGGTCAGGACCTAATGATAGGAAAAAAAATTGTGGTGGCAGAAATAACCACAAGATGTAAAAACAATGGGAAGTTTACAGTCAGACTGCTTACAAATGAGAAAATAAATTCAGCCCTTCCATTTACTAAAATTATGATAATGAACTTTCTCCCACATCATGTTTCTCTAGACTTTCTCTCTTGCAGGTTCAACAAAACACACATTTAACAGTGGACTTGGCAGTGCTAGGTTAACAGTTGGACCTGATGATATTAAAGGTCTTTTTCAACAAAAACAATTCTGTGATTTAATGATTTCATTACAGGCTAATGTCTGACATCTAGAGCAACCTTCACCCTGAGTTGCTTGACCACCATTAGTGTTCTTTACCATCTTAAATTTTGCAAAATTTAAATATGAAGATTTTTCCTTCATCCTCACTGAATTAAAAAAAATCTACTAATTACATATTTATTTCATGTGGTATTTATATTGAAATATTTTTTATTTATTTGTGGTACACCATATTCAGTAAATCCATGTCTTTTGAGCACTTTTTTTTTTCTGAAAAATGAACCTTGACCTGTATTGGTTTATAGCTCCTGCTACGGGGATTGATGTATGACTTAACCAGAAAAAGTGAAAGTCTAAAGTCACTATCAGCATCTTATTTATAAAATATGCATTAAGTATACACATGTTCCTTGGTAACTGGAAATAATCTAATGGCTTGTCTGACCTTTGACAAGAAGTCAGAAAAGGAGAACCGGTGATCTTATGCTCCATGAAGCTATATAACAGTGCATCCACATAACAGTGCATCAACATTGTAAAATAACAGAGGCTCAAGTATTTCTTCTTAAGAACAAAATCCCAGTTTTGTTTCTCATTCAGACAATCAACTTACCTAATCAGTTAAAAAAATCAACAATATTGGTTTTGCATTACAACTGTTAAAACCTGTGTGAAAAAAATTGGGGTTAACAGTGTGATTAGAAACTCAGTTTTATCAGACATCTCCATGAAACATTAACACATACTTTTTTCAAAATATATTGCTACTTACTTTATTGTAATAAATGTCAAATTACATTATGTCTGTTATGTTACACCAAAGCATACTGACACATGGTATGTGCCCTGAGACAGGAAAATGTGTTGGAAAAGAACAGCAAAGACAAAATGTCTAGTCAAGGTGAGGACAAGGGATAAGACCTTGTCTATATGTCCAAAGTAATGACTCCTAGTCCATATTGCTTATTGAAACTGATTTTAAGAAAATTATTTATTTACATTGTGGCATTTATTTGCATAATAGCATTTATTTACACTGAGCACTGGAACAGGCTGCCCAAAGAGGTTGTGGAGTCTCCTTTGGAGACATTCAAGACACACCTGGATGCAATCCTGTGTGATCTAATCTAGGTGATCCACCTGAAGCAGTGGGTTGGACTAAATGATATTTGAGATCCCTTCCAACCCTTGACATTCTATGATTCTGTGAGTGTGTGATAGACTGAGACATACATGGTAAGGCACAGTCACATATGTATAATCATATATATCTTCTTTGGTTGTCATGGGTTTTTCCTCTGCAATTTCCTTGTTATAAGCAGAAAATCAAATACAATAATCCCACATGCAGAGAGATAAAAGAAACAAATCCCACAGTCAATAGTAGCTAGGTAATCAGTTCATAATTTTTAACCTACTGAATGGAACAATAAAACTGTACCAGACCTTTATCCTTCACATATATGATATATATTACACATGATGCTTTACACTGCATGGTACTGTCCTAGCAGGGCAAGTACAAAAATGGATTTATGATTACTACCATAAATCCCTTATCAATTGTGATCATATGTGTATGGCATAAGAATATGCTTTGCACTGTTACCAAGGGTAAAATAAATCATTGATAAAATAGGTAATTGCTCAATAATGGTCTGGTCATAGGCATAAGGTAATTGATCTCCAGGTTTACCTTCTTTATTCTTACAAGAATAATTGTCCGGAAATGACACAGGGTGATACAAGCTATTCTTTTCTTGACAGGGAATATAATTGTAGAATAGCCAATTAAACTTAGAGTTTCAACTCAATGTTTTCATATGCCTTAAAGCCTTGTTTGGTTAGTAACACAAACTAAGGTCAAAATTAACAAGCATATTTATAGTTAGCAAATCAGTGCTCTGAATATTGCAGAATACTTAATGAGATACGTAATGTTGTCAGAATATCAGGTTGGTGTCACAACGTTGTTCTCATTTTCACTTCTGTCTTTATAGATTGCTTTAATATAGATTAGTTTAAAATTAACAAAATCTTTATATTTAATGATGCAATGAATTTGATGGTATATCCTATTGTATCTCCCATGTTGCTATTATGTAATAAAAAAAAACCAATTTAAAAAGTTCCAAGCCTCTCAGAAAATGTTTACTTTTCAAATGAAATTTTTATTTGTAATTCAAAAGTAGTTCATTAAAGGAAAGACCTTTGAATAAAAATAACCTCACTTAAAATCCTAAGCAACAGCTGAAAAAAGATATATAGTAAGTTTTGCTCAGGAAGAAGAGTGTCCTTATTTCACCTGGGATAGTCAATTTTCTTCGTAGTATCAGGTACAGTGCTGCATTTCAGATTTAACAAGAGACTAATGTTGATAACACATTGATGTATTGGTTGTTTCTAGGCAAATTTTACTCAAGGGAAGGACTTTTCAACTTCTCATACCACCCTTCCAGTGGAGATGCTGGGGGTGACACAATCAAGGCAGCTGACTCCAAACAACCAAAGGATACTCCATACCATATGACATCATGCCAAGTATGTAACTTGGGGAAGCTGCCTGGTGGTTTAGGCTGCAACTTGAGTACTAGCTGGGCAGTGGGGAGTGGCTTGTGGCTTGTGAGCAATACTCTTATTCTGTAATTGTGCTGCACATCATTTCATATGTTATTTTATCATTGTGGTTGCTATTGTTATCATTATTATATTCTTTTTCTGTCTTATTTAAATGTCTTTATCTCATCCCACATGCTTTACCTTTTTTTCTTTCTGATTCTATTCTCCATCCCAGTGGGGTGAGCAAATGGCTGATGCCAGCCAGGTTAAGCCACAACAGTGACAAAAGAGTGGTTTTCTAAAATTTCTACTAAATGCCATATGTGAAACTTAATTTGTGTTAAAATCACTGTATTGAATATATTATGACAATATGGAAATTTATTCAGAGATAAGCTTGGAAGATTTAGAATAGTAGCTAAAAAAGGAATTGTTTATATTTGGGCCAGTTCTGCAGATTTTTCAGTGGAGACTAACACTACCTCCTTCCCACCCAGCCACCCACACTCTGCCCTTCCTCCAAACCAAGATCACTGAGTGGTGGTAGCAATCCGTGAAGGAACTGAACAGAGGTATTTTTCAGGCTGACATTTGCACAGTCCTTGGTCAGAACTCAGTCCTCTCAAGACTGTATATTGTGATCTGAAATGAAGGAAAAGCTTTTAAACGAGGAAGAAATGGAAAGTCTTCTAAACAATTGGCAAAAGTCAATTGGGTTATTTCACATTCCTCACGACTGGCACAAAATTTTTGACATCCTCCTCCATTGTAACTATGCCTTGATAACAATAGCTCTAGGAATCTGGAAAAAATGGGCTTTATAATAATACATCTTTGAAAAAAATATAGAGAATACTAAGAAGCTGAAAATAACATGAACTAGCCTTCTACGTGTTGAAAGTATACATGTCTTATAATTTGTGTTACTAAGAAATCTTTCACTGTATCTCAAGTTATTTATTCTTAGAAGTCTATGTAAGAATAAAATTTTCTTCCAATACTGATACATTTCCTCCCTCTACTAAGCCATGAATGAGTTTCGACTCATTTTCATGCGTTATTATTAAGCATAAGCAGAATTTGGCCAGATTTCTATCCAACTGGCTTCAATTGGGATTTAAAATTAACATAACCATGGGGTTTATATCTCTATTGATGTACTAATATTTCTAGTTGCAGGACAGGTCTGTCCCACGTTCAATATGTAAGCAAAACTCCCAGTGAAGCCACAAAAGGTTTTTCTTTATAATAGAGGTGGGAAGAAACCAGGTGTTAGAGCAAACCCAGACTAAATCTGCATATTGTGTGTGTTACCTGACTGCAGTAGCACTGGAGGAGCAAATGAGGAAACTTTACACTCTGTAGAAGCGTTATATGAAACTTGAAAAATTTTCCACGTTTTTCAAGACTGACACAAGAGGAAATTTGCATTCTACCTAACTCTGTTATTTCATCACAAAACCATATCTTTTCTAAAAGCAGTCATTGTAGTGTTTACAGCCAAATGGCAAGTGTAAGTGTGCAGATGCTGATGCTGGAAAAGACCCAAAGCTGAATGATATCAATAAGCCCTACATGGCATTCCAGTTACACTTCAAGTAAACCTAAATTGATTGATGCTATTAGTTTCTCTTCCAGCTGTTTGCATGCAGGAAAATGTTTACTTAGAAAATTTCACTAAGCAATATTATTAATGATTTTACAAGTTATGTGCAATTGCTCCTACCCCATAGACAGTATATTACATCCATTAAAATACTATAGAAAATATTAAAGCGAAGTCTTTAAGGAGGCTCACCTGTAACATGTAGGAATAGCTCCTATTACGTTTAGAGAAGAAAATCAATTTTACAGTCTTGTACATGTATAAAATCTCAGTCACTTTTGTTGACTTAAAAGCACAGTATGATTGTGGACATGTTTTAGTTACAGTTGTTCACTTTAGATATTTTGAGCATGAATAAACTCTCACACAGGTGTGTGTATTCTTCCACAGAATAAAAAATGTTTTCTAAAAGCTTTGTAATTTTCCCTATAATGCTGCTTTTCCATATATAGCTATCAGAAAAGCAATAATATCACAGAACCACAGAATAACTAGGTTGGAAAATACCTTTAAGATAAATTTAGGAATCAATTGAATAAATAAAGGGTAAATCTTAAATAAAGCAACTGAATTGGAGTGTAGAGAACTATATAACAGGTTCAAAAATGAGAATTAGAAAAAAATAATCACATCTCAGGTCTTAATGAAATTTTATCTGTATGTGAAAGAAAGTGTAAATGCCCTTTCAATTCAGGAGAAAGTGTTCCTGCTGCTCAGCCAAATATTTTTTCTGCTATTTTTGTGCCTTAAATACTAATTTCCAAGTGTGTCCACCAGAACCAATTTCATTTTTGAAACTACATTTACAAGTACAACATGTTTTGTGACTAGGAAGTTCTGCATATTTAAAAAAAAAAAAAAGTACATTCAGTTATGAAATCAGCTGTTATACTGCATTATATGCATGCTCACAGACACATATGCCTCAAGTTGAAAAGAATAAGGTCTGTTTAGAAAAGATCAGCATGAAGATAAGTAATTATATTAAATGTACTGTCTTATTAACGCACGGAAACTTGCGTTGAAACATATAGAGATTAATTACGGCTAGGAAAACACGGGATAGTTTGGAAACTTTGCCATGTTTTTAATCATGCTGTGCACAATTATTTGTCTGAAGTGTACAGGAAGATTTCTGAAATCTATTAAAGATTTAAGAAATGCAAATCTCATACATTATAACATTTCCTAGTGACATCAACTGAGGTCATTTGCCAAGCATGCCTGGTATCTTGAGTATAAACCTTTCTTTAATAGGCCAAAGGAGTTAAAAAATGAAGCTTAAGGTTATAATAGTTACTGAAGTTCATTATTTCTTTCCTAGTCCTGAAGAACAATTCAGCTGAACAGTACAAGTTAGAATCTTTAGGTATAAGACCTCCTCCTTTCACTGCTCTATCACACTTCCCATTAGAATGATGCCACTTAAAAACTGACAGGAATTTTTAAAAAACAAACAAACAAAAAACCCAACACAAAAACCCACCCCACCCCAAAAAAACAACTAGTAGAATAATTTAGGATGAACATCAAGAAAATCCTACAAGAGAAAGCTCTCTTGGTCCAAACTGGTACGCAGTATATCTTCACTGAAATCATTAGGAAATTTCTACCGACTCCAGTACAGGCAATACTAAATTCAAGTCTCTGGACAGAGAAAAGCTGGAATTCTAGTGCTTAAGACTTTTAAACCTGATGCATATGATAGAGTCGTAAACTGGCACTACAAAACAACGTTCATTGGCAAAGACTTTTGCCTAAGTGTCTGATGATATTTTAAAATTTTCTCTCTGAACTGCACACATCAGGGAATCTGAAACTAGAAAAATAACTGCCTTGGAAACTTGTGTATGGGATGTAAGCAATAAAATGACATATTATGGAACCTTTTAAATAAAATTAATGAAAAATAAGGTAGTCATAAAAATGGTGGGCATTTTTCATGGGATTCCTTGGTATTCAAAACTCAAAATAACTTTCAGTTTTTTCCTGAAAATCTGATAGAACTTGCTACCCCTAATTTGACTTCTGGAAACAGATGACTGCAAACTTAATAAAGACCACACTGATGTGTCTGTATCTTAAGCTATCGTCTCTGCCCTGAAAACTATAAGCTTTTTGGTCCTCTACTAAATAGCATTATAACTGTTACTAACAGCTTGTGCACATACCATAGAAATCTTCCATAATAAAAGATATTGTACTCACTGCACATGACTGCTGTAGAACTAGTCTCAAGCCCATTTACAAAAGTGTTCTCTGAGCAGCTGTAAAATTAGGTCAGCAGAGCACTTATGACTGGCTACATCAGTCGCAAAGAACTTCAGCTGCTTTCCTCTGCAATCAGATTTACTTGACTTCTTCACAGAGATGCAGCTTTTGATAAGAGGTTTGGTGTTAACATAGTTTTAAATAGCTAGCCATAATTAATGTCAACTTGTCATTAAGACTGCCATTACCGGTTACTCTTAAAGGGAGAGGTCTTAATATACTTAATCAAGATTAGCCCTATTAAAATACTGTGAGAATTTCCCCTTCTGCATGGAAGAAAGGGGAAATACAGCAGGAGACACAGGTAACTTACAAGATATTTTCCTTTCCAAACCACTGAAGTAGTGAGCAAAAAGGTCTCTGGGTTTGATGACTGGCTGAAGCAATCAAAATGATACTCAAATTATCTGACCATGTTTACAAATGACTGTGATGGTCCTTTTTAACACAGAGAGGCCACCATGTGTTGCAGTCACTGTGAATCTGTCTCCCTGATTAGTCAGTGCTCTCTGTAATAGCCCTGATAGCACTGAACATATGTTGTGGGAAAATGCTGTCAAGCAAAAAGCTAAGTTAATTTCATCTATCTCTGTCACCTTTAATGTGTATGCTTACTTTTTTAGATTTTTATAGGAAAGTAGTACATTTGAATCATCCTAATTCTTCAAGTATTTTCAAATCTGAATAAAGCAATCTATTGAATTTAAAAAAGCATTATTATAGTTATTGGAAAATGACCAGCCTTGGTGCTCAATTTAAATTCAAGTCATAGAGTAGCACAGACTATCATTAGCCATACCTAGTTAAACAAAGTGCATGTAACTGAGACACTGAGGAAGAAAGAAAAATGTAGTTCATTGCATATACAAATATCATCATGTGTGTATGTATACAAGCACAACCAGAGACTCTTGAAATTTACTGTGTCTTGTCAGTAGAAATTCAATATTTACATGTGAACACTGGGTTTTATTTCTCTTTTAGTTGCAAATCTCAAAGAACCTTTAATGGCGTAGTTATTGCTTGCATATCTATAAACTAGAGATCACATGCAGGGTTAGCTAGAATGGAAACTTATAAAATAATGCTATATCAGCTTTTTACACTGCTGCAGTATCCAAGATATAGTGTATATTTTATATATACACTATAATTTTTAACACTATATATAAATTAAATTTTTTAAAAGGAAATAATGTTTTTTACGGAGACTTGATTTTTTCAGCAGTGCCTCTGCTAAAACATCTTCATAAATAATGTCACATCTCCTGATTTTATTACAAGAAAAAAGGACAATTATGCAGCAATGCATCGGATACACAAGTTCATTCATGTGTAACAGCCATGTTGCACTGAATCATCCAGTAGGGTCAACATTCTTCTAAATTAATTACAGCTATTTAGCAATAACAATAAGTGTAGTAGCTTACAATGTACTTTGCTCTGTCTGTGCTGCCTGCATGGAAATGTTGCTGGTTCAGATGGCTGTTATGCAATTAATTTCTGAACACAGGGCTTATACTTCACTACCCTCTTATTATTCAAGTCATGCTTACAATTCATGAGAGCCTGAGCTTAGACCAACAGACCCATACTCAATGCTGATTTTATAATGTAGCTCAAGCCAAATGTCAATAATGAACATATGAGAAGAAAAATCTAAGAAGCTCTATTCCTCTAGACCTGCTAAATTCTATATGCAGCTAAATGTACAGCAGATGTTAGGCATGATTAGAGTGCTTGCTCACTGCTAATGTTTGTTAGTAATGAGAACCTTATGAAAAGTTAAGATACAAAACAAGTGCAGGAAATTACTCATCTTTAAACCTCTCTCCCTTGCCTCCAACACCAGTGAGAGGAGCCTATCCTTTACTTTTAAAAAATTATTATTGCATTACTTATAACAGGCTTCTTAAACAAGTAAAACTTAAATTGGAAATGTCACATTGCTGGCTTAATATTTTGCAGTAAACATTCTAAATATGCTTTCAAAGAAATGAAAGTATATTCAGATCCCCAAATCCTTATTAGAATTTCAGTGAAACTGCTCAAACAGAAAAGCCATCATCACTTATTATTTTTATACCGGTAAAGGCAGAACTCTGTGAAAGACTTAACAAGCAGCCACCACCACTCAGAGGTCTCTGATATTTGGAATGCCCTATGCCTATGTATTGGGGCCCTGGCTGTACTGAAGGACTATGTGGACCACGTGCAAGTGAAGAGGGGAGCCGGAGGGCTGCCTAGGAACAAAGAAAGAGGTTACAAGGGAAATGTCTGAAAGGTTTGAAGTTCACGGTTTATGCGTTAACCAATCAGGACCGAGTATTCGTTGTATAATCGGAAAGCGATAACCAATCATAAGTTCATCCTTGGTGGATGTTCATGGGTACTGGCTACCAAAGGGTATATAATTGTGAGGGACAAGGAATAAACGGATTGAATCTGCACCACATTGATGTGTACTTTCACCCCGGTTCGCGCCGTAAATCGCGGGCTTCGACACCTATGCTGCGCTAGCATATGCATATGACTTTTTGCTGTGAAATTGTCTCACATACAGAGTGTAGACACGCCCTTACAATGCATACTATGTATTGCAGATGACTCTTACATACAATGGTTAAGCACAAGTAGAATTGTTCAGTATTCTCAGAAAACCCAGGCACACATAGGTAAAGAATATATGGGGAACCTTATACGAATAATGGCTGAAGGGAAAACTGAATCTGGGTTCACAAAACCCACGCTGGATTTTGTCATGAAATATATTCATGCACATTTGTGCTTATGTCTGACACCTTTCAAAAGCACCACATTTCTCCACCACCTATCCAATTAGACAAAACAAGCTGTAGAGTTTTTTTCTTGGTTTTTTGTTCTTTTTTTTGTTTTGTTTTGGTTTTTTTCCCAGATGAAGGTATTTACTTGGGAATTATGTACATGCATATTGATGTTGTTCTGATTTATCTACTCCACTATGACAAAACAAAAATATTTTCTTTATCCAGACAAAGCTATAAATGCCATTATCAGCAAGAAAATTTGGACTTGTAGAACATCATTAAGTTTTTAAATATATAATTATTTT